>JAFMOD010000046.1:2040690-2059556 GCA_019802435.1 Corydoras maculifer
ATTTTTCAAGCATACTGTATGGTGAATGTACGTTGTAGGCAAGGAGACAAACTAGTGCTAATGCATTGGTGTATGTGTCGACAAGTATGAACAAAAGTTTCTAAAAGGCTCAGTAGGTGTTCTCAATTGATTGCCAGGTTTTGTTCCACATATTAAAGTAGGACATGACCACGGTCACTCCCCATGTCACTTTCTAAAAGGAGGGGAAAAACAGCATATTGCAGAGGTGGGAGAAATAAGAAGAGATGAGTGCAAGATGAAATGGGATTTTCAGAGGTAATATGGGGGTGAAAGGGTCAGTCTCACTCTCGTCCTCTCATATATTTGTGTCCTTCTATAAATTCTAGCCTTGACAATTTTTTGATAATATTGGTATGTTCGGCTATATCCCTACCAGGGTACAACAAGAAGGAATGGAACTTAAGGTCATAAGTTGTCTGAAAAGCTTAGTTCATTTTACGAAGATATCAGAATGTGGAACAAGGACATTACAAAGTTTTTAGCTTTGAGCACTTCCACCTATAATAATCTTTCCTCATATATTCAGACTCTGTCTGCTCATAATGACACAAGTCATTCTGTTGTCCTACCAGGTTTAGGTCTAATATAACTCTGTGTAAATTTATACTTAATTATGCTATAGTCTTTATAAACATTACAAACTGCAATTTTTAAATGATGTGTGTATGCATGCACCCTTGCTGTGATGTGTATCCATGTGTTGTAGTTCTACAAGATTGACAGCTCTAGCAGGCTAATAGGGGTGGAGTTAGTCTGTCCTCTGTCAGGCTTGATGGGTAATTTGAGAGCAGCTGTTATGAAATGTGGGTTTTGCCGCATCCCATTTCAAGGTGTCATGTTCTCTTTGGCTCAAAACCAACATGGATGTGCCCACACTCCAGCTCTGACTTATTCTGCAGAGTACTGACAGTTCTCAGCTTCTTGTCCCCTCTCTTCATTAATATCTTTGCATATTACACTGCAGCAATAGGTGCTTATGCTAAATTTCCTAATTCATTGTGAACTCCATTATAGATTAGGACCGGTCACTTGCCTTTTCTAAATGTATGCATTACCAATACCTGTCAGGGTTATACAGTCAGCAGATTGGCCCCTTATAGTGATACTGATTTTGCAAATCAGTGTTACAAAACACTGCATGTAGTCAGGCATATACATATAGGACTATGCACAAGCTGTTGCTTCAGTGTCACAAACCCACTTAAAGCACATAATCAACCTGACAAAAAACGGAAAAAGAAAAGCCTTTGTGGAGTTTTGAATAATCATGATTTTGTACAGGGTTTTTTTAATAGTTCATTTTTAGCAATTTTCTAACATTCAAAAAGGTTTGTTCTTTCTAATTCCATGTAGGTTGTAGTTTTGTAGAAGCATACTCACAAACAACATATCATTTAAAGTACAAAATTAAATTCTGCAAATTTTGAGGATACACTGCATGAGGTCATTTTGTAGACTCTAGACTCTAGATCTAAAGCCACTTACAAATATCCCAACTCAATGGTTTGGCTCTGAGTACAGGGTCAGCCATGTTATTGCACTCCATGCGCAATGAGGTTTAAGGGCATATTGCTCAAAAGCAATCATTGGTTACTTCAGTGGACTCGGGGTTTGAACCTAAACCTTCAGATTGATGGACACCCTAAGTTACTGTGTATTGAATATACACCTTAGAGAAAAAAATATTTTTCTCAGACATCTTTTACTCATGAAATTTAAACATTTCATAAAGCCAATGCCACAAGTGTGTACCTAGCTTTACGATTTGGACAAAAATATGCTTTCAACATCATGGGAACACTTTAGGAGCGGTCCCTATCGGACCCCATCAAACATCTTTGGGTTGAACAAGAATGGAACGGAACAAGAATGAAAATTGTGTGCCAAACTCTTTTATCTAACCTAATGTCTGATCCATTAGCACTTTTAAGTTCAAATTTACCAGACTGATTTAAATATCACTTCACAAAATGAAGCACAAAGACATGAATTCTCCAAACATTTACAGGAGAATCAGTTGTACTTGAGCGTTCACACATTTCGCCCCGCTACACCTTACGAAGTTTATTTTCAAATCTGTTTATGTAAAGTGGAAACATTCAGGAGCAGGAAGAGCGAGTGCTTTGTGGGAATGGGTTTTCCACAGCCAAGCAGATGCACACAAGCTTAAGTTGACTGTGCGTGATGCTGAGTCATCCTTTACCACCAGGGAGTCATATTGAATAATTTTGGTTTGGTGAATGCCAGGAGAACATTACCTGTCTAAATATAGTGACTTTAATGTTTAAGGCCTGGGGGTGAATACTATTTTAAGATGAGTGCTCTGTCAGAACTATTCATTGACATTCAAAACAATATTTTTTGCCATTTTAACCTTTATATATTGTATTTAGGAATCAGGAGGCTTTTAGAGTGTCTACAAACATTGGTCATATTATTGGAAAATCTTTTGATCACCATTGTCTTGTTTTTTTATGTTAATATGATTTTCTGGCAGCATTCGCTTGTTATTACATTACAGAAAACATGTCAACACTAACCACAGATTGGAACATATTTAGATGTTTTTCCCCAGTTGAGCAACAGAGGGCACACATGACCAGTTAGTATATTTTGCAGCTTTCACCAGCAACCTTGCACCAGCTTTTTGCATTCCTCTTTAATGAGCTAGAGAGAAAGAGTCTGACTGGCTCACTCTGTTCACATTGTACTAATTGACACTAATTGATAAGGCTCTGCGCCTTTTTTTTTTCCTGTAAATGTTTTAGCAATGATGGTAAAGCTGTTGTGCTGAGATCAGCACTTTTGGAGCAACACTTGCTATGCTGCCCTGGTAATAGAGAGGAGCAGAGGTTGCTTAATATTCAGCTCCAGGTCTCGGCAGTCTTCTGGGGTTGCCTGTCTGAAACTCTTTGTGCTGAGGTCCTGACGCTAACATGGTGTGTGAACGGTAATCGCGCAGAAAGGCTAATGAATCATTCTGTCCTTTTGGAGAGCCGTGCACACATTTATGAGTGTGTCTTTCTGCTCTACATGTTGCCATTTGTTTTACAAAGCATTCCTTGCTTTAATCATAGACGGAAGTAAAAGACTACACAAAGTGGTTTTCAGGGCTTTTAGAGAGTGGGCAGTAGTAATTGCTCCCACTTATGTTAATTAGGCACTTAAAGGAAAAAAAATAGAAAAAAAAGGGCGAAAGTGAAAGTGAGTGAACTAAACACACCAAACAACAGATGCATTTTCTTTAGGGGTGCTTTTTTTTGATAAGCTATTTTTATTGTAGGACAAAATGCACTTATAGATAACCCCAAAAGCAAAGGACTGGGGGAAAAGTTGAATATTGGAATGTGACCAAATTAATCAAAAAATTATTATAGCATAAGAAAAACAGCTAACTTTATGTATTGATTTATATTTTAATATTAGCTTTTAAATCATTTCACTCCATTACATTATTATGTGAAGTTAGATTGTGTGATTTCCAAAGGGATTTGCATAATTGTGATTCTTATAGCTGTTTAGTTGTTAAACACTGATTAAATTATGCAAGTCTCTGTTTGATCTAAGACTTAATCATACTTGTTGACACTTGACAATTTCCTAAATGTTATACAACTAATAATAAAAATATTACAACCTGTATTTCATTTTGCTTTTATCTTTTTCCCCACTGAAAATATTGCAAGCAGATCTAAAACATAATTAATACCAAGCTACTATTTGATTGTTTGATTTGTTTTCACAAATTATTTAGGCTCATTGCGTGCTTGTACAACACTGAAGGTGAAAATCACTGGCACGTTATTCTTGGTAATTTTCCATTCCATCCTTTATCCAAGAACAACAAATTCTGGCAAGTCTCAATACATACCCCCTTTTCACTTCATAAGCATTATTTGAGGTCAACAATATTGGCACTTGAGTGCAGGGAGATTTGAGTTTTAGCCATACAGAAACACGGCTAATTAGTTCCTGTGAGCGATACAATAAATGCAATACTGACCTTTAATAAACAAATGTTATGTAATAATAAATACAGTAATAGCATGCATTTATTAGACTGAACATGGAAAGGACCTTTGGTCACACAAACCAGGACTTGATACTAGGCTCTAATAGGCAGCAACTCTACCCATTGTGGCACAATGCTGCCTGGACTGGGTTTGACACTGCCTTAAAATTTTATATATGCTGTATTTTCCATTTTCTTCCAGTTCCAGTAAAATTGATTCTTATTCTGGCAAAGTCATTGCAGCACTATAAATATACAGAGAAAGCATTTAAATATCTTTAACATATGGCCTACTGTTGTGCTTCAGATTATCTTTCCTTAGGCAGGTGGTTTTATTACCATTTTTCTTTTTTCTTTTTCTGAAGGAAACTTAGGCTTGTTTAGTTGACATTTTAAATTAACTCCAGTAGAGCAGATAAAGCACAGTTTAATGGACAGAAAGAAGAAGTATGAAAAATAAATCAAGGGGGTGGGCATATTCAGAAGCAAGACATCATGATAACGCATTATAGCATGTACAAAACATAAATCAAGAGAAGTGCTCAAACAGCCCTGAACACAAATTGAGTTTTCCTTATATCTGTTTTTGTAAAGTACACATATACACAGTATTTGTTTTGTTTTTAAGGCAGTAAAAAACAGTAAAAAAAAAAAAAAAAAACAGCAAAGTAAATAAATTCCGACATTATTAGTAGTAAGATTGCTTTTAAACTTTTTTTTAAACTAAAAAGCATGTTTTAGGCTTTACCAGCCTTCCATGGTGTCCAGACGGCTAGCGGTATTATGGTCTATGCGTGCACATGTTATCACATTCATTTATGTAATAAACCCATATGATTAAATTAGGTGCAAAGTTAATTACATTGAAAGAGCTGCAGATGGCTGGCTTATGTTAGCAGAATGATGTATGCTTTATTAACTAAAAATCATTCATGATAGTGTGAGACTGCTTTTGTATACATAAAATCATAATGGTGTGTATTCCTTATATAATACCTTAAAGCAACAGCCTGAAACAGCTGTGGCTGGAGGCTTTTTTTTTTGTTTTACTATAAAGATATCCTATTCGTATAAATGTTCACTTAAATTCAGAAAGGGCGGCACGGTGGCTTAGTGGTTAGCACGTTCGCCTCTCAGCACTAGGGATTCCCGGTTCGAATCCCCATTTGGGTGGAGTTTCCATGTTCTCCCCGTGTCCGCGTGGGTTTCCTCTGGGTTCTCCGGTTTCCTCCCACAGTCCAAAATCATGGATCAAGTCAATTGAGTTCTCCAAATTCCCCCATGTAGAGTGTGTTTGTGTGCGTGTCTGTGTGTGTGAGTGTGTGCCCAGCGATAGATTGGCGTCCTGTCCTGGGTGTATCTGCCCTGCGCCCGAAACGTTCTCCCCTGGATGGGCATGGGGAATCCCCCGCGACACTAATATAGGATAAAGCAGAAGATAAGGAATAAATGAATGAATAAATTCAGAATTCAAATTTCAACGGATAGAGTGAAGTATTTAATTAAAATTTTCTCAGGGACCTCAACATTATACAACAGTGAACCATCTTGTTTTACACAGTAATGTTGTTCCACCATATAATTATACTGTTGTTTAGCATTGAATATAAAACGGCACCCCCGGAAATGCTTCATACTGATATAATCTACAATATTTTGAGCAGTATTTTGTTTTTAAGTTATATATTTATATACAGATTTATGAAGTGAAATGAAGTGGTACAACTTGCTGAAAGAGCTCTTTTGCTGTTCATTTCAATAAAAGCCCTGAATTCGTTTTGTCTACTTAGTTGTAACTATTAAACAACCAACAGGACGTGAACTGATCTAAAAGCCGTTGGACCAGAGAGCTAATTATTCTGTCCCATTTAGTGAACTGAAAAGGATGAAATGGAATAAAAAATGTGGCTGGTGCAAAAGGTTGAATTTAAACATTCATTTGCTGGTGCTTCTCCTTTACCATGGTGCCAATTTTACATTCAATCATTTTTATCACTGCTAAATGGTCGAATCTTCTCCCTAGTTCAATATTTCAAGCAATCAACAGAATATTTTCTCTAAAGATTATTTAAAAACAAAATTGTGGTTTATTCGTCGCATAAGATAACAGAAGACTGCCTTTCTTGAAGTGCTAATGATTTTTCAAAGTACTCTGTCTATGTACATCATAGGAACATGACTGCTTCTGAACCAATAGAGTCTAAACGCTTGATATTTAGCAGTAATTTCCACACTTGAACTTCAGACACTAAGATTTCCTCTTCCTCCTAAAATCTTTTCAATATGTCATGATTTGCAACTGGTGATGCAAATCCTATGGTAACATTTTTTTAAATTTAACTGATTGACTGTACTTAAAAGTATGTTTATGAAGTTAAGCACACTGTATTGTACCACTTTTTTTCTGAAGTGTGCCTGCAAAACTCAATTTCTACATTTGTAGAAAAAAAGTTTTAGATTATTGATGTTAACATTTTATGAAGATGGCGTTTGTATACACAGCACGTATTCAAATATGCACACACATGCACACGTGCGCATTCGTGACTGTGACATACACAAACATGAGCCCCGTGACTGTTGAAATTGAATAAGGGAGCAAACATGGCCTGGCAGAGGTCTCCGGTCTTTGTAGCAAAAGCTAATAGGATTACCCTGAGCAAACTTTTCATGTCCCTGCTCTGTGTATGACTGATGTTCATTATGTGTTTAGGTATTATATAGCAAAAAGTAAAAAAATCTTTACTGATTTTGCTGCTGTCCCACATGAGTAGTGCAAGGCAAACTAGCGATATTGAGGATCTCTCACTCTCTCTCTCTCTCTCTCTCTCTCTCTCTCTCTCTCTCTCACACACACACACACTCCATCAAGAGTATCTTTGATTCAAGGCTTTGTGTGTGGGGGCAGATTTTGCATTCAGATGGTTTGTTGTATAAAATTGATTTTTTCTTGTTTACAGGCATGAGCAGCAGTGGGTGACATCCCCAGTGTGCCAGTGCCTGATCATCATTGTGTGTGTGTGTGTGTGTGTGTGTGTGTGTGTGTGTGTGTACCTAAGCAAAAGACATTTTTTCAAATCATAATGACTACATTTATAAATACATCACCTGTTGTTGTATGTTAAAATATTTTCATGTTTTAAATGCAAATGATGTGTAAAGCTAAATTAAGTATATACAAGTATATACAAGTATATACACATCTGCCCTCTCGTATTAACAAATTCCTTATTTATGCCGTTCATTCAAAACATTGTGTGATAAACAAGGGCAGAAGTGTACTAAAGATGTTCTGGGGCCCACCCAACTTCCAAATTTATGCTAATAGGTGAATTATTCTTGGACTGATGGTATTTGTGACTAATAACAAGCCCAAAGCAAGATAAAACCCAAAGTTCAGTGTTATAAGTTTATATTTAGACATTTTGTCATTGATGAACCAGTCAGAACCTGTTAAGCTATTTATACGAATTACAGGTATAAAAGCAAAAAAATACATACGTAATTCTAAAAACTTATCAATCAAAAATAGTATCAAAAAGTTTGAACACACCTTGTTTTTGCTCCAATTATTGTCCATTTTATTAATACCACTTACCACAAAGAACATTGCTATATAATACATTGTGCTCTGATATATATATTTTTCTAAACTAACTAATACATCTTAATGACAAATAAAAATAAAGTAAAATTTTTAGATGGTCATGTAATTATATGATAATCAATTTTTTTTCTTTTATAACATGACTTCCATCCACTGCCAAAAAGATCTGCACTTGGAGAATAGCCATCCAACCCCAATCTGACACACCAGATTAAACTCACCAAGCCCATTAGGAAGAATAGATTATTATGGTTAAGTGTGTTGAGTTGTGGTTGCGGCTGTGGTCTGCAGGGTGATATCTCTGTTTATGTCTCTATCTGTATCTATCTCCATCTACCATATAGATAAACCTTTAAAGGCAGCTGTTTGTTTAAAATGGCTCTGCCTAGGTTCTCATTGAATATAAGTAAAAATTTAGTTTTATCATGCACTTTAATTTTTATTAGTTCAATTCACTACTTGTGCTTTGTTCATGATTTAGTTTTGATTTAAGGAGAGGAAAAATTTCTCTCCTCAAAAATGGGAACATTTATTTTGTAAAGTTTATTATGCTTTAATTGAATTATATTTTTTCCTTTAAATTTTGAAGTTCCACTACGTGCACTAGTACACCTACCCACATTCTAAAGCAGGTACAACCACACATTTCATTTTTGCTCTTGGACTTGCACGACAAATTTTGATAGTTGTTTCCGTCATTGGTACAGGTTTATCCCTGCCCTGGAGGCAGAGCCAATATATCCAATATATCAGGTTGTATGAGCCTAGTATTAAATTAAGGTGATGGTGTTAAAGCATAAAAACAATAGAAATTGCAGTGTATCACTAGCACAAAGTTTACCATAGAGCAGCATTACATTTTCACACATCACACATTCTCAGAAAACAGGCTCCCTCATTGTACTTTTAGGACTACCACAATGTATCTAAAGATGTACCCATTACTATATCTTTTATATACTACATAAGGGCAAAAAGTGTTTATATCTTAAAATTTGAACATTCAGATGGATTGATAAGCAATATATACTGTTCTTTTGGCAACCTGTTGGGCTCAGGTTTATCAGGCTGCCTATATTTGGATTAGGCTGTATAATTCATAAAGTAGGCTCTCGTTCCATTTGAATTCCACGTAGGTAGTCCAGGCAACAACCATGTAAATTATTAAACAGACAAGTGTTTGGAAAACTTGTTTAATCTGAATATTATATCAGAAATTCAACAGCCTTGACTGCAGGGTCAATATCAGGTCTCATGCGCAAAAAAGATTTTGAAATACTTTTACGTTGCAAATTTAATATTAGCATATACAACTTAAAATGAGAATACGTGGACAACATGCATTACATGATATCCCTGTGTGAGTGTGCGAGTCAGTAGTGTCTCATTATTAAATAGCTTGCTTTGTAATGCAGGTTTATTCTAAGCAGGCCAGGTTACTAAGGTAGATGTTTAATTATTCAAGCAGTAGATTCGAACATTTGGCTATTCTATATTAGACCACATAACTCCGTTCTTTTCACAGGTTCTAAATCAGCATGTTATAGGTGACTACTATATCAGTAGCAAATGTTGGTAGTAATAGTTTTTGTATGTGAAGTGTACAGTGAAAGAACGAATGGTAAAAAATATTGGATTGACAACAATAAAAAAATGTTAAAACCACTGTTTTAAGAATTGAATTCTAGAAACAAAATAACCTTTTTGCTTAGTTCAACATTTCACTTAAAATTAAGATATTAAATACGTCCTGAGTATGATTTACTGAGTACAAAATAAATTTTTATTCATGATTATCTCAGTACACAGTGCAGTATTTACATCCCATGTTAAACCGTTTGTGTGAGCTGAAGCAAAATGTTTATGGTATTACATTTGTGGTTGGTACTGCATTGTGTTTGGCAGGTTCTGTTATTATGAAAAAAAGTTAGATGGATATTAAAGCAATAAGTACGAAAGGGCGTTTGTTGTAGTTAAATCACAGCAGATAGGTTTTGTAAGCCCCGACACATAATGGCATGTAGTTACACTACTTTCCCATGATTTACATACATTGATTTTGGGTAACGGCTCGCTATTTATATTAATCTGTATTTAAATTAATGTAACAATTAAAAAATGAATTGGGTATTACAAATTAATAAGAATGTAAAGCAGCTCTTGAAACGGCACCTAATATAGGTTTAGTAGTTAAAGCAGTATAGTACGATGTCTGTAAAGACATTTAAATAATGTATTTTTAAATACATATATTTTTTAAAAGTCAACAGCTGGTATGGTTATTTATTCGCTGCTAGTCCTTTTTAGTAAAAAAAAACAAAACAAAGAAAGCCTTTAAAAGTTAATTGGGTAGTGATAATTTTTCAGGAAGGAACATGTCTGCTTTTGAATAGTGCTTTTCATTTTTTAACATGCTAATGCACACCTCTTTAGTAAAGTAAAAAGCCTGAATGTTTTTTGGTATTCCAAAATAATCACAGTGCAGAATACCAAATTAGCAGCTGCAAATTCAAAACAGATTTTATTTAGTTTTTTATGATTATGTGAGCAGCCCACCACAAAATAAATGCATTAACAAAATAAAATGAAGTAAAAAATTTATTTATAGGCATATGGTGCAATAGCAATATTACTGACAGATTAAGTCAGTACCTTTCTATTGTGCAGCTAACCAAGTATATGTAAATCATATTGTCGGTGTCATTACTTAAAATGTTTAATTTGCATTTTACACAAATTCATTATTGCACAAATATATCAATTATGAGATTTTGATAATTGTACCTATTTTTTGCTACATGCAAAACATATTTTGACTGAATATGTACTTTACTCTAACAGTGAATCTACATTTTTATTGTTAGTGTGTACTTTTAAATATAGATTTAAGAGAAAATAAAAAGCTAATGTCTAAAACAGTTTCTAAATTGTTGTAATCTGTAAACTATTTGTTAATAAAGTGGTAAGAATTTAAAGTTTGTAAATTCCAAAGACTGTATCTATTTGTAGTCTCATGTGTAATGCATTTGACCTTTAGAGGAATAACAGTAAAATAGAGTGGGAGACTTACTATGAATCAGTGTGACTATTTAAATAATTATAAAAATATACTTAAAGAATGTGGGGGAAGCTGTTTGAGGTGATGTACAGTGAAGTACTGGAGTGTGTTTGGGTGAGAAACTGTTGATCTTTAGTTACACATTGAAGTTTAATTAACAAAATCAGCCTGGTTTAAGGTTGATGTTAATCAGATTTGTACTCTTTATATGTTCTGTGTTACTACATCCTTAATACGGTTCTTAAAGATAATTAAAAAAAAAGTTTATTAAAATAAATCCACCCAATACTGGCTTGACTGCTTTTAAAACATATATGAGGTTTAATGTGTTGTGCAAACTGAGATGCTATTTGCAGATCACAGCTGCACAGTGGTCATTTTGTGGTTTGGGGAAAAAAAATGCTTTATTTTCACTTTTGCTTTCTTTTTTAACCATCATTGGCTTTTGATGGTTTTATTAAAATGAGATGGAAATGAATGATTAAGAAAAACAATGAATAAAAAAGCCCACATTTTTACATATATGCATAAAAAAAAACTTTTGCCCCTAAAAAACAATTAAATGAAAAACTATAGTAAATAAAAACTGCAAGAAAAAATGCAAGTGACAGCTGAGAGCAAATGATACTAAAAAAAGTTTAGAACAGCAGAAGTTTGTGTGGGTAATGTTACATTTTGACATCTTGCCAATCATGACATCCATCAAGCAATGATAGAGATTTCTGTCAGTGAGTGGCAAATTGTCACAAATTGGATTTGTTGACTGCCACTTGACTGGTCTGATCGACTTTTTTCAATGAGCCATGGAGGGAAAACATGAATCTGGCATATCTGTCAGTCGAGTGAGGAATAGATTTCTAGACTTCCAGTGTAGCATTTTTATTTATTTAACATTCAGTGTACCCTCTGTAACTCCTCATGTTTTGAGTATGGACCTTGTCTATTTTCACCATGTTGAATTTATTTCTGAGTGTAAATGTCAGTAAGCAAGCATGTTTCATAAGATTAAGTGTAGTTTTATTATTCATAGCTCAGTCCAATGGTTATTAAAATCTGCAATGGACAGATAATGTGACGATAAGATAATGAATGATTATAATACGTAACCGTTTGTCTTTGAGCTGAGAACAAATTTAGAATTAATGTGGGTGGAATGAATATCCAGATGGTTTCTTTTCTGATGTGCTAAACATGATGATAATATCAGACTGTTCCATTGCAAAAGAATAAATTAAAACACATTTTATGTGGCATGTGAGTATACTGAATTTGTCATTAAAAAGTCTAATTAATAAGCTAAAAAAATAAAATAGGGGGGGGGGGGGGGGGGGGGGGGGGGGGGGGGGGGGGGGGGGGGGGGGGGGGGGGGGGGGGGGGGGGGGGGGGGGGGGGGGGGGGGGGGGGGGGGGGGGCACGGTGGCTTAGTGGTTAGCACATTCGCCTCTCAGCGCTAGGGATTCCCGGTTCGAATCCCCATCTGGGTGGAGTTTCCATGTTCTCCCCGTGTCTGCGTGGGTTTCCTCCGGGTTCTCCGGTTTCTTCCCACAGTCCAAAAACATGGATCAAGTTAATTGAATTCTCAAAATTGCCCAATTTAGAGTGTGTATGTGTGAGTGAGTGTGTGCCCAGCGATGGATTGGCGCCCTGTCCTAAGTCTATCTGCCCAGCGCCCGAGACGTTCTCCCCTGGATGGGCATGGGGAACCCCACCGCGACCCTAATAGAGGATAAGCGGAAGATAATGAATGAATGAATGAATGAATATATATATATATATATATATATATATATATATATATATGTATATATATATATATAAATTTCCACAATAGATTGTGATAATAAGTATATACAACAGTATTTAAACTTCTGCCAGTCTCACTGTACATTGAGCTAAGATAACATTTTAGTGGTCCACTTTGGCAAGTCATTCATTCATTCATCAAAGTCCTCCTACATTTTTTATTTCCTTTTTGTTCTTGGTGTTCACTAGTGATAGGAGTGTTAAATTACTCTCAACCTTACACAGCCAGATAAGCATACAACAGGTGGTCATTTAAACTCCACTAGTAGTTGAGCGTATCCTAAATTTGGTCTGATGTTCACTGGTACTTTAAAAATAAAGCTGCAAAAGATCTGCAAGTTTTAATATAAAAATATAAAATTCACTGTATTTATTAGCAATTAATATATGTATAAATAACTTGCATTAATAGTCATGATATGAATTGTGCCGTAAATACTCTTTAGAATAAATATTAGCATAATAATTCTGAGTATGTAAACAGGCTTCAAACACACACAGACGCACACAAATGTTGATGCTTAGCATAAATTATATATAAAAAATATATTAGCTACTAAATGTATACAAAGCTTTATTCAAAAATCATCATAGTGTATTTCTGTGCATCTGTATTCAGATATTCTCTTAGTATTAGGATGATTTTAAAACAGAACATTTTACTGAATACAAAAGACCCATTATACTGCTAATGCAGTAGATACAGCCTGTTCAGTGCAGGAGTCCTTTCTTTTTAGTTCATTTACAAAGTGTTTTTAATAAATATGTTTCCATATATCACATTATTTTGAGGTCAGTAGCTATAATACCTGAATAATGCAATTTATTGGAGAGACCTAAAAAAAGCGCCTTTAGCTATAAAACCCAACCACACCTGGATCCAGCCTTAAACTGGGTCATTTTGACAGGGACTTTTCGAATTTAGATCCCTGCACCTTTACTGATAGCACAACTGTCCTTTAATCTCATTCAGAATGGATTTGGAGAATGTCAGTGATATATACTTTCATAGAAAAGGAAAAGCATTGAACATTATAAGTTAAGAATGAACCTGGCTAAAACAAAGATGGACATGTAGAGCTATTTCTTGAAAAACCCAAGCTGTAGGATTTATTAGAGTAACAAAAATCACATTCAGAACGAGCGAGATAGAGATTTAGTAATATGTTTTTTACTTAATTTTTAAAAATAAGTACCCAATAGATGATAAGATTGATTTAAAGATGAGCCCCATGATTTTCAGGTATAGAGTCTGTATTTCTATACATTACATTTTATTCATAATATATGGTTTTGCTATAACACATTTAAACCTAAACTTCCAAAATCGAAACCCCAAAACTTCCACCTTAACACAATAGTTACTGTTCACAGACAGCAGACAGTCATTTATATGCAGGGTTGATTCAGTATAGGTTGAAAAATATTACTGTAAAAATATTTTGTGTTTATTATATTATGTGCAAATAGTTAATAAACATCACAAATTCAACCCCAGGGATTTAAAAAAGGTAATTAAAGAAAAATAATGAGAAGAAATGTACCAGTACTTTAACATTATAGCAGGAAAAAAGGACATTACCAAATATTTTTGGCAAGCTCTGACAGAGGAGCAGTCACATGCTATGAAATATTCATACATAAAAGAAATGGATGAGTTTCGAAAAGAAACATGACAACTCATGACAACAGACCATCCTTTTCTCTTCCTTGTTCCTGTGCTTCAGCGCAAATCCCCACCCTACACCCCCACCACCCTCAGTCATATACACTTTCTTACTCACAATCTTCTCTTTTCCAAAACATCACATCCTTTACTGTTTAGAATTCTATTTTTTATACCTTGTGCATACTACTAAATCACATTTTTCACCTGTTGAAAAGTCAAAAGCAAAAATAAGTCATAAAAATAATAAAGGAACAATTCTCTTATTTTTTTATTTTTTGAGGGAACCAGTCAGAAGACATACATTTTTGTACTTCTGTCCATCTTTAGCCCTGCGTGATCAAAAAATATTAGTTGCAGCTCAGGTAATCAACTGCGTGTTATGGGGTTTTTGTTAATAGTATATTAATAAAACAAATTGGAACCTCCAGTGTTTGTTTTCTTTTCTTAGTTGAAATAGCACACTGTATAATCTATACACAGTGTGTGTGTGTGTGTGTATGTGTGTGTGGGTGGGTGTGTTGTAATGTAATTAGTTTTAAAAACAGTTACCATCATTTATTTTTCTAACATTCATTTTTATGTTCAACCAAATTACCTCATTTTAGATATTTTGACTCATTCCCATTATGTACTTGCAGATGTTCTCTAATCTTTTAAAGTATAGGGACCAGGATCAAAATAATTCAGTGAAGCGGCTCTTATCATGACACAGCTAATCTGAGGCCATTGAATGAGAGCAGAAATAAATGTAACACCCGCCGGAATTCAAATCAGATTTTTAACTTCATATGTTTCACTGTGCCAAAGTCTTACACACTTGTTATGAAAGTGAAGACACATATATAAACTATATAAACAGCAGCAAAAGAAATGATTATTTGTGATTACCATACATTTTCAAAACCACACACAGTATATGTGAATTCCTTTTGGAAAGCTTGTCTTTAATAAATACATTTATTTTTATCTTTGTATGTAATTCCAAACCTGACTCAGTGATGTTAAGATCATAGTACAATCATATTATATACTTTTTCTTCTTTCACCTGAGCAGAATTCTCTTTAATTTGCTGGGAAAAGAATCTAAATCTGGGGCCAATCAGAAACTTTCCTAATGAAACTGTTTGTTAAAAGAAATTCTATATCACAATTGAATTATGGTCAGCTATGTAAGGTGCAGCAAATGACTTTATAAAAACTAACTCTTAGTAAGGGCACCTTAATTCAATGATGAAAGATCAAACAGCCAAAGTTCAAAAACAATTCAAATTAAAGTCGCACAGCCAAAGGCTACCTGACGAAAGATCAAACAGACGTAAATGTATGAATTGTCTAGACAATTTGAAGAATGAAGGTTGAAGGACAAGATGGCAGGTGAAGCTATTGAAAATGCAAAGGCAGAAGTGTTAAAAAGAAGTACATGAACCTAGTAGATAGTAAATTAAACAAAAACTGACAAGGGAAAGCGTTTAAGTCTGTGGTAGAATACATTTTCTATGTGGAGACTGCATGTCCACTCCATGTCTGAATAAGGATATTTCAAAGTTCTCTGGTTCTCTGGCTTCGTCTATACATTTCCATCACAAGCTAACATATGAATAGAAGATATCAAATTAGTCTGGCTATTTAGTGAGTACATATTAGTGCACTTGCGATGCCGGTGACAAGCCTAGATAAATATAAGGGTTGTGTCAAAAAGCACAGTCATTTAAAACTGTGCCAATTTAAATATATGCAGCTTTATATTGTGCCACAGGAACAGCTAAAAGATAGCCAATACATGTGTCAGAAAGTCCCGTTCAAATATTTATGTTGATATTCTCTTCACTAATTTGGACTTTATTCTTACTTCCTGTTTCTGCTTATAATGATAACCTGTTAGTGTTCATTAGATTATTACTCCTGTTTGATCATTGGTTCTGATGTTTTTATTGGTTCTGTTGTCATCTGTGCAGTGAGGATTGGTTAATAAGTTTGGATGACTTTTTGTTATTCTTCATTTCTTATTAAATTCTAAATTTTATTAATTACAATGACACTTTGTAACTAAATGTATCAGATTATGTCTTATTTATTACTTTAAGCATCAATATTGTGGGAAGCAAAATGCGAATACTGTTGCTAAATAAAGCGGCAAAGTAAGGTTATGTCTGTACCACATCTGCTCATGCATTATACCTTTTACACCTGTATCAGATTACTGCAGAAACACAGCTGTTAGGCAGACAGCCTTTGTTGTTTTATACAAATGCAGCACTTGGTAAAGCGGTTTTGTAAATTCACCACTTTACAGTTACACCTGTCTCTTATAATTATCTATTACACCCATATATCTGTCGGTCTCATTTTGCAAGCACTCCATCTGCAATGCAATGTCTCATGTTCTGTACACACCATCTGCATTAGAGCAAATGCCTCAAATCAACTAACTCGTATATAGCTTAACCTTCCATTCACATATACAGTAACCGAATGAATTCAAAAACAATAAAGTGGTCAGTCTGTGTAAAGTGATATTATCCAAGTGGCGTTACAGCCCCCCACTCTTATTGTGCTAACCGTTATTCATATTAAGGTACTTATAAAATCACGGTTTATAAATTATAGGTATACAGTAGGAATAGCTCATCAAAAAAGTCCATTAATGGTCCATTCAACAAGTATCAATAAATTTCATTGATCACTTAACAAGTAGTTACATTTAAAAGCACAATGATGCAGTTGGCTGCAATATTCAGTATGGGTGTTAAACAAAAATTTATAGGACAGGCAATCCATTGTTTATTGTAATTGATGGACAGAAAGAAGACAAAATCAATTGGTTGAAATATCTCCACCTTGCAAGAAATTGCATAAGCAAAACCTGAGTTGTGGAATCTGACAGGAAAGGGATTTTAAAAAGTAAAAGGTCTAACCAAACCTTTCTTTTACTTATTCTGCAGTGGAACTTTTTAAAGACAAAATAATTTAAAGAAAATAATAATAAAAACTTGATGTTTGAGTAAAATTGTCTGCAGCTGAGAGCTTAAGCAAGAATAAATGATACAGAGAAACCCAGTCTATTGAATTTCATTTCAAAATCTGAATACAAAACAGTGGGACATTGATATTTATAAATTCACGTTCATTTTCCACATTAAATATAATCTTTCTCCCAGGTAATTGGTGTAGATAATCACCTGACATGATCAAAAAGCCAATCGTATTTTATAGCTTTAGCTGAAATAAACTGAAATCATATTAATTACAGTTTTATTTACCATTATGACTTATTTATTACTTGCATTATTGTGCTCAATTTGCATGAGTATTCCTAAATATATACAGATATTTATGGGCTGCTTTCCCTGTAATAGAAGCCACGTCCATGATTGTCCTCAGTGCATAAATCATTCATAGGGTTTTTGTTATTTTGCTCTGTTTGGAAACAGCATCTAAATGTGCGCCAGAAGTAAGTCAATTAGAATTGTTAGATGATCACTGCCCCACAAACCTCCAAAAAACAGGTTACTCTTATCAATTTCAGGGAGTGGAAAATGGCTACAGAGGCCCAAGTGGGTCGGCAAAATAAGTTAATTATTGCACAAAAAATTAAATTTAAAAAAACATTTAGACTTCAATGACAGTTCTATACATGTCATTTTATATTATTATTATTTTTTAATTGTGCCATGTTTTTACTGTTTTACTGCAATAATAGGACATACATCACTACACAGCGCATAATTTGTTGTCAGTCAGTTCGGTGTAAAACATCTGTAGTGCTGTGCTGCTTTAGTAGACATTACACTTGGTCTTAAACTGTGAACAAAACAAGCTAATATTTACTAATTAATTCAGTGTCTACAGTCTCGGGGCCATATGTCATGAGAGGATACAAGTACATTCAGACAGAAGCATATAAATGTATGCTATAAATTTCAAGAAAAATCAGTAACCATGACAATTCATTTAGTATTTAGCTTGACCACCATTTGCCTCTTAAAGAACACCAGTTGTTTGAGATTAGCCATTGTGCTTGTGTATTGTGTGTCATTATTTGCTATGTCATTCATACCTCTTGAACTCTTAAAATGACAACTCTTCTTAAGACTTCCCATGTCTTAGTTTCTTGTCTTTTCATGTTACAAGTTTCATGAACTTTCTATAAACTAGCAGGACTTTTTGTTTTTCTTTTTGCTAATGT
This sequence comes from Corydoras maculifer, assembly GCA_019802435.1. NCBI lineage: Eukaryota > Metazoa > Chordata > Actinopteri > Siluriformes > Callichthyidae > Corydoras > Corydoras maculifer. The sequence goes on from JAFMOD010000046.1 coordinate 2,059,047, forward strand.
TATAATTAAAGGTTTGTGGCAATATTTAGAGCCCTTACTTGTCACTGCATAAATGTGTCCATATGTATAGAGTATAACAGACACAGTTATGACTTTACAAGCATTCTGACACCACCCCCTTTTTTGAGGATTTGAAATGTTTCTTGTGAGCCACTCATTTTTACTTTCTGACCTCAGACCTGCTCTGTCGACTGAATAGCCACACTCCAGAATTTTGTAGAGATATTAAGGTTACTGTAGCAGAACATGTATGTATAGGTAATGGTTGAAAGCTATATACAGTGGGTTGCAAAAGTATTCATACCCCTTGAACTTTTCCATATTTTGTCACATTACAACCACAAACATAAATATATTTCACTGGAATTTAATGTGAAAGACCAACACAAAGTGGTATACAATTGTGAAGTGGAATGAAAGTTATACATGAATCAACAATTTTTTTACAAATAAAAAACTGAAAAGTGCGATGTGCAAAATTATTCAGCCCCCTTTTCCCTGAGTGCAACC
>JAFMOD010000046.1:2063724-2080333 GCA_019802435.1 Corydoras maculifer
AAAAAAAAAAAAAAAAAAAAAAAAAAAAAAAAAAAAAAAAACATTAGCAATGACGATATGGAGTGCGGTGTTCTGCCAAAGTGCCATCTGCCAATCCTAAATTTGACATTCAAATTGGCAGATGGTGAAATTAACTCCAGAGAACTAGTTTTATCATCTGCTTATCCTCGTTATTTCACATGGTAGACAATGGTTTACATACAGCGGCAATGGCCTTGGAAACCGATGACATCCAAAAAATATGTATTTTGGTAATTTTTTCCAGGGGCAATTGTTAACTCTTTTTATTTTTTTAAACTGAAATCGATTTTTATGCAGTTTGCATGTTATAGTTTCTGCATTCTGTAAATCGGTGCTTCTTAATGTTTTTCTTTGCTATGAAAACGTTAACCCATATATCCACTTTAATGCAGAGCAAGATCAGGTCAGCTTTAGTAATTTACAAGATGTGACATGAAAGCTTTTTTAGTCTGAGACAGTTAATTGGAGTATTCAAAACAGAGTTTGTGTGGGAATTTTAATGCCGCATGTGTTATCAGAGGGTGAGAGATAAACTTAATGAATTAGATAACGAGTCAGCACTATGTACACCTGCTCATGTAATGCTTTAAACATTAATTAGTAACATTCTAATAATTTGTCAAGATTGTTAAAATATAGCTTAAAATATAATTTTTTGATATATTTACATATTGATTTTAGAACATTTGAGTTAAAAGTTCTCCATCTCAACAGGCAATTTTTTTTTACAAATTTTATTGATTTATTAAGACTAACTTTTGATTGATCGTGTTGATTATTTATCAATGTATTCAAGCAATGATTGGAAAAAAGGCAGAGAAACACCAAGGATAATTAACCCGGCTAATGCACATATTAACAATTCATTCTCTCTAATTCAGCTGACTTGGTTTTTGGACAAATGAAGGAGACCTGAGATCCCATAGAAACAATATGTGGAAATGGGAGAACATGCAAACTTTTTAAACAGATGCAAACAGAAGGGTCAATTTCTGCCAATTCCTGTTGGGTAGCAATAGTTTATATATTTAGCTTGATTGTATATTAGTTTATTGTTTCAATGGCAAAAGTCAATTATGTAGTTATGTAGTATGTAATTAAAATTTTGCTCATACATATAGCCTTTATTTTAAATACTTTATACTAGAAAAAAATCTCCTGTCTATATACTGTGCTATATAAAAACATAAGCTGAAAAAGGTTGGGAAGTTGAGCATAAATACAAGAAATTACCTAGCTTGTAAACTTTATCCTGAAGAAAAGCTGAATAATCTGTCTGCTGTCTTTCTTCTATTGTCCGCTAAATTAAATGGAACCAAGAAGTTTAGAGTGACACAAACGTGTTTCCTGTCACCCTCTTTCCACTCAGTTGCAAAAAGGCTGAGACTGAGGGAGACAGAGTGAAAGAATGGGAGAGATGCTCACAGGGAGGGTTATGTGAGGTAAATCGATGTGTTCTTTCAACATTTCTGAGTGCTCACTGAAGCATGGCCAATCCACTCAGATTCCCGAAGTGTACCATCTGCTGCCACTTAACAGGACTGACATCTCACAAATCATATTTGATTTACAAGGACTGAATATAATGTGAGTTTATAATATTTTAAGCTGTCTAAATCCTTAAACTTTATCAAGCACCAACAATTAACTTGAGTATTGTCTTGCAGTTTAATTAAGATAAAACAGCAGATCCAATAGCATGCTCTAACTCAGGTGTGAACATAAAGCAATGTATGAGCAACTTGAAAAATATTTGATGCTTAAGTCTCTTGCTTATTGTGTGCATTAAACAGACTTTTATTTTAATACTTTTTTTTACTGTGCAAACTATTTTCGATTTGTGTGTTCACCTACTGTTTAATAAAAATTCCCAAAAAACTGACATACTTTAGTTTAATTGTTTAATACTATTCTATTTCTACATTTAGAACAGTTTAAGACATCACAACTGTTCTATTAGCTACAACAAAGTTTCCAAGTTTCCAATGAGTCCAAGCCCTGGATATTTACCATATTACACTTTCCAGAGTGTTTGCAGCTTCCAGCTTACACATTTAGCTTTATTTACATTTTACCATTGAGATAAAGATGTTTTGAAGCAAGGAAAAAAAATTTTAATGTACAGAGCAGAGCCACACTACTGCAAACGTTTAGGGTTACCCAAAAAATGTACAAATCTTTGCATGGAAATGAATAAAACAGGCTGAATTACATTAAATTAAAGTGAATTACAATATGAATCGTCTATGGTGTTTCAGAGTTTTTAAAATTTGTTTTTACAAAATCTTTTAATTTCTTAAGCTGTAGATATATTCCTACCCAAGAAAAGCCAAATATTGCTTTTTTAGATAATAATTATTTATATATTTTAACATGTTTGATAAAGTGTACTCATCCACCTGACACTATAATATTTACTACACCTTTGTACTCCACATTTAAGTTTGTATTTTATTCGAAATCAGTGAGTCAAACTGTTGTTTACATTAACAATATCCCATTGCTAACAATATCTTGGCAATAAAAACGTGACGAACATTTTAAATGGCAAAGAAGTTTCTAACCTCAATTTTTTGTACTAGCGATGTACTGCACCGTTCATACATTGATTGCTAATCATGAGTGCCTGTTTTGTCTTATACTAACACACAGCTATAACCAAAAGAAAATTTTTCTTCACCAGTCACTTTAATTGCAACTAATAAAGCTAACCATCCTAGTAATGGAAAATACCATATAATGAATTGTGACTTGTTTCTCAATTTCATGAAACACAAATGACAAGGCTTATAAAAAGATTATGAAATTTAAATTAAAACCATATTAAAGCCACAGGGTTAGGGGCATCCCTGCTGTGTGGAATTAGCTCAAATTAATATGTGAAAGAAGACAAATTGTCAGAAATGGTTTGCATATATTACAAAAATTATTAACGAGCACATTTCTCTGAACTGCATTGTACGTCTTATTTTAGTGTGAGTGTATATGTGCCATCTGATTTTATGAGGTTTGACAAATCATTCATTAATTCATTCATTTATTAATTATCTTCCGTTTGATCATTTTTGAGGGTTGTGGGGGGTGGGGAGGGGCCCCATGGCCATCCAGGGAAAAGTGTTTCGAGTGCTGGGCAGATGGACAGGGCGCCAATCTATCGCTGGTCACATTTCACAGGAACACTGACTATATAGAACATAAATAAATCATATTTTATACAAATATCATGTATGTAATAAAATATAAAATATCGCTTTCTATGTAACTAATGCTCATTTTAAAGTAAAAAAAAGTCTCCTAGTAAAGATTGCTTACTAATCTTTACTTCATACTCTTTCTGATTCTGATGGGCGGGTTTATATTTGCACTTTTGACTAATCATGCAGAATTTACAAGATTCAAAGATTAAAAGATGCGTTTGATAGTGGTTTTTATAGGTGAAAAAGCAATAAAACACCCATAAATAAAAATTGCAATGACTTTATCACTGTGTAACAGTCGCAATAAAAGACATTTACACCATAAAAAATATTTATTACTAGTAAATGGGCGCAAAAACTTCCCTCCATAGTAGAAAAAAAAAAATCAACAGTTACTGTGTGGATGTGTATGTGTACCCAACTCCAGAAGCCAAATTGTGTGCTATCCATTCAGATTTGTCTAATAATTGGAAACTTTATAACCTAAATTACATTGATTCTGATCTATAAAGTTTTATGATGAAGGTTTTTATGAAGTACATCACCAGGTCATTGAAAACTCTAGTTTACAAACGATACAAATCAGAAGGACAATTTTTATCTTCAGTGTACCAATCAGCATGCGGGAGGACATGCAGTTAAATTAATCCTTGGACCATTTGCCATATATATATATATATATATATATATATATATATATATATATATATATATATATATAAATTAAACATTGACTAATCTAGATAATTTAAAAATGTCACCATAACATTTGTATAGCCTTGCTTATGCTTTACAAAACTGTTTATAATCAGTATCTCACAGGCAATTAACTTGGATAACCCTTTGAGGAGCTATTTTTATTATTCTTGTGCAGAAAGCATGGTGGTAATTTAAATGAAGATCAGAACAGCTGTTGTAAGACACACTGATATGCTTAGGTGGCTTTAGGCTATTTGTGCTGTTTGGATGAATATTCTTTCAGCAAGGAGATTTTTTTTATGCAATCATTTTAATCACTGCTCCCAAATGGACCCACATTTAACTGAATCCTGGGGTGAATGAGAATGGTGATTTTAACTAGAAAATCAGGATACAATAACATTAGCCTTCTTCATTCCCTGAATATATAATTATCACAGCCTGTTTAAAAGATCTCCCTATTTACTAAAGTTCTGGTGATGGTTTCAGAACAATCCCAAACAAAAAGATTTGTATCTCAGCCATGAAGTTAAGTATAAGTAAAATTATACACTACAAGTGGATAATGTTACGCATTAGTATTATAAATGTACATACTGTACACACATAACAAGTAGTGTGGCTTACTGCCTACTTTTCTCCTAATGAACTGGCATCCAGCACACATACACCTGCTTATTGCAAGACACCAAATACCATTCCATTCCTTTGCAGACAGAACCAGAGCTACTCATGACCAAATTTGGCGCCAGTAGCAAAGAGGTCTGTTGGCACACTGACATAGAATTAATACTGATGACCCGCACAGAACTTATGCTGCTATCAGAATCAGAATACTTTATTAATCCTCAGGGGGAAATTGCAGTGTAAATGTGAATCAGTTTAAAACTTGGGGCCAGTGATCAGTGTCTGGTGCAGCCACCATGACACCGATGTTACAGACACATTGCATAAAGTATAGAACAGTAAAGTGTTCCGTTCTGTGAGAGTGTAGCTTTGATGTAAATATACAAGGTACAATTTCAGAGTGAAAAATGTGCTTTCACTTAAATGATTTGTTGTATTTTTCCAGGTGGTTGTCTATTTAGATTTAGATGTCTATCCAAAAGAAAGGTCGCCTTTTTCATGATTAGTTTGTGGAGAGAAGCAGGGGGCAGAGAAGTTGGGGAGGATTAGTAGACTGGTAACAGCTTTGGAGAAAAAAGCTGTTCTTTAGCCTGTTGTGCCGGTTCATATAGACCTGTAGTGCTTCCCTGGTGATAAAGGAATGAACCGGTTGTGCAGCTGATGGATGACTTTTCTTTGATGAAATACTAGATCATAGTTGTTTTAACTATACTCAGCTGGTGTCACTGAACAGCAGGAATACATCTTGCAAACTATTTTATAATGCATTATACACTTGTATAGTATAAATCTTTCACCTTCCTCATAAAGTTGAAAAACATGTTTATACTAAATGGAGTTTTCTTTATGATAATGTTTTCTTTTCAAGTGATTCATTTTGAATACTGATTAAAAATCAATTCAACGATGGATGCAGACCTTCGAGACTCAGTCTCCCAAGTCTTTAATTGTTGCTAAAAAAAAAAAATGCAATTTAATAGACAATATTCAGTAATTGTATGGTAATGCGGTTGTCTGTACAATATCAGACAGTGGGCACTTCAACACAGCATCTAATGAATTATTAAACGGCCAAATAATAATATAATATTAACAACAATGATAATATTTGTTCAGTTCCTGCAATGTCTCTAGAGGAACTGTTTATTTTGACAGAACTCAAAATGAAAGTTTTGGGCCTTTAGCTAAGAAAACTGATGCTCTAATAAACCCACTTTACACTGGATATGGGTTTCACTAGCACTCAGTGGCTAGTGCATTTGATCCAATAACTACAGTGATGAATTAAACATGAACAGATGGCTTAAATCACCAAACGTTCAACAAAACATACTGCATCATGAGTTATAATCTGACTGACCAGAAAATGCCGCACACTGTGATATGTTGCCTATTTTGAACTCATTTAGTTTTAATTACAACACACACTCATCGTATTTCATAAAAAAATTTATTCAATATTACATTTATTTTAGTCCTAAGTTGCATTAAAGTTTGGCCAAAATATTGTATCCATGTACAGAGGGTACACATGGTACAGAGTCTGTGGTACTTAATAAGTAATCATTATTCATCATGCTTTTTAAACCAATTCATAACTTGGGCCTCGTTCGGTTGACTTTCTGGAAAAAAGCCAGAAGCCTGTGCCATTAAAAAAATAGTCATCTAACTTGTAGCAACTTTTAACCAATAACAGTTTTGTTTTATTTTAATCCATCTATTAGATAAGCTATAAGCTATTAACAGCGTGTATGAACTGTCTGAAAATAATAATTTGTCTAAAAATGTATGTTATTTTTACATGTGATATACACATATATACATTATACATCATTACTGGTTTAAAGATGTGTGGTTTTTCCAAGAAATAAAGGATATTTAGCCACATTTATAAAGATGAAAAGTAAAAAGCACCTTGTCCAGTAAATAAAGAAATAAATTATACTTCAAAATAACAGTTAGCTGGTTTTTAAAAAGTAAGACTTTAATATTTGCACACTAAATTAAAGTTAATGCATACATAGCTAGAGGTCCTATTTTTAGAGTCCATATGCTGGCTGTCAGGCTCTAGCTCACTGATATGAAAAAGTGATAGTGTGCAACTAATAATAATGATCTAAATGCCTGGTAAAATGAAATAAATAAAAACATTTTTAAATGTTTATCTATCTATTATGCATCTGTTGCATCACTGAAGGCTGTCAAATTCTAAAGGGACATATTGTGTATTCAGTAAGCTTCTATTGGCATGAACATCTTCTATCATGAATCACTGATATAATCAGCATTACACTCCCATTTAATTAATGTCTTGCTGCCAAGGCTTTTGCATTAATGTCACAGGTCCTAACCTATGTGTGAGTAAAGCTGTACATCATTACACAGTCAACCAATATAACAACTATACGTTTTAAATTGTCTGCTTAAATTAATCAAGAAAATATAAGAAAAACTATTTATCAATCTTTCCACAGTCATTTTGTATCCACTCTCATTGATGAAAAGCAGAATTTAAACACATACCCAGAAGGTTGTACAGTACATCATGCTATCAGCAGTCACAGTTTAACATTGTTTTCAATGTTATTCTTTCCTTTAAATAATTTGTGTGAAAAAAACATTGTTTTGTTCTTTAATTATTTAACTATAATATATATATAACAAAAATATAAAATACAGGCTAAAAACTTGTGTAAACTTTATATGTTGGCTAGCGCATGTGTGGTCTGATGTGTTCAGTATGGTAAGTGTGTGAGAGGGTGATGTGGGGTTTGTCTGTGGACACTATTGTGTTGGTTTCATGCTTCTGTTAGAATAATAATGCACCCGTAGTGGATTTTAAGTGCGATCCTATGGAAAGAAATGGACTTTCCTTTCCTCAGATACTGTCTGACTGATCTCTTCAAAAAGCACAAACAACATTGATGGTGTAGGTCTTACAATTCTGTAAATGTTGGTGGGTTTAGCTAAAAAAATAAGATAGTTAAAATAAAAAACAGTAAAATGGTTCTGCATATATAGTTTGCATACATAACTGTCCAAGGTGCTGAAGAAATCTGTAATCGTGCCCAAGAGGCACTGACTGTGGTGCTGATTCTAAACACTTACCTTGGCCCTTATAACTAACATTTAAACTTAGGCAATTGATAAAATTTGGCAATAAATGTATTTCTATTTTGTTATTTTTAATTATTTATCTCTTATAATAATGTTTTTTTATGGTAAAGGAGGAACTATTTGCATTAACATTTTAATCTAAAACTTATGTACTTTGAGCCAGGTTTATTTTTTGAACCACACAAAGCATTTTTCTAATGCCTCTTATATTTTTTAACTACTACATTATAATTTAATTTAATTTTCTGTTTCCTATAATCCATATTGCTGGGCTTTGTGTGTGCGTGCTGTGCAGGTGAAGGTCACAGTGTTGTATTATGGTACACACCACCCTGGGGCAGATTAGACTGGAGGATAATTAGTTCATTTCCCAAGCATTTTTTTTCTTTTGGTGATTGATTAGCCTTCAGAATCTGAAACAAAGAGTTAATCCAGTTATATTACTGCTTGGCTCTCTCACCAGCTGCATATGACTAAAGTGATAACTTTGTGAATTAAAAATATAGGTAAGTCAACTTAATAATAAACGTGTCGTTGGCTGGACTGATTATGGCATCCATTTCTAAAACTACTGTAGTATAGCTATAAGAGGTATTTAGGATTTGTTAGAGCTTAACAAATAATAAACTTCTTCAAACTACCCAAATTAAACAGAAATGTATATTTTAGATTGTTTTAATGCATGTAGAGACATTCTTTTCTATTATCAACCTCAGCAGACTAAACCATTATAACACTGCAAGAATCTATTTTGGGGCCATCATAATTTAGACTCCACATTAACGCACGTCCTGCTGCATGTAATGATGTGGAGACTTTCACTCCCATACTAAAAAGCCAAGGCCCATAAAAATGGCAAAAACTTAAATAGCTTTTATTACTTTTTTAACAATGAATGATTAGATGAAGTTATACAGCTACACTCTAAGTACCTGTTTTTAAATTTCATGTTTTATTTGTTTTCAGAAAATAAAATAAAAAAAAAAGTTTGAACATGATCACATTCAGTTCATTTTAATGCACAATCATCACTGTTTATCATTGATTTTTTTGGTAAGTTAAAGTTTTTAATAAACTAAATGAAATGAATAAAAAAAAGAGAAAAAATGTCCTTATATTGTATGTATAACATTATTTAAAATAATAAATGAAAAGAAGGCAGCACGGTGGCTGAGAGGTTAACATGTTCAAATCCCTATCTGGTTGGAGTTTCCATGTTCTCCCCGTGTCCGTGTGGGTTTCCTCCGGGTTCTCCGGTTTCCTCCCACAGTCCAAAAACATGGTCAAGTCAATTGAGTTCTCCAAATTGCCCCATATAGAGTGTGTCTGTGTGAGTGAGTGTGTGCCCAGCGATAGGTTGGTGTGTCTGCCCAGCGCCCGAGACGTTCTCCCCTGGATGGGCATAGGGAACCCCCCCCCCCGCAACCCTAATAGAGGAAAGATAATGAATGAATGAATGAATGAAATCAAAAGAAATTTAACAGGTTGCATGTGCAGCAATGCCATCCAAAGGCTAAGAACAGAAACTACCTTTTAAGTCAACTTTTGTTAGGATTAATTAGGAACAACTTTTAGTCAAGTTTAAGTTTTTCTTTATGACAATTAAATGTATAACACAATTGCATGTTCAGGTTATTCATATTTAATTACTGACTACCATTAAGTGCTACAGAATGCTTTATGAGGTCACTTGTGTGTATTTGTTATTATTTTAACCCATTTTGTCCATTTTCGCAACATAATTTATACTGTTTTTGCTCTACACTTTAACCACACAAAATCTCCTCCGAACAATGTCCGCACACACACACACACACACACACAGACACTTTTCCTTTTTAATCCTCTAGAAGCTCTGTTCATGTTCACATACCGAGGTTTATTTTTATAACCAAACAAGGTTTGACACACAAAAAAAGCAAAAGGTGCACATCAACATGAAGGGAAAGGAGTGATAAAAGATGACAATATCAAAGCAAATACACATCAAAGATCAAAATGGATGATAGTGGTCACAAACAACTACTGTCAAAAGGTGCAGCATATTTCATCTGAATTTTATAAATAAATAAGTACCTGAAGACCTGCCTCACTTCACTTTTAATCCTGTAGAGTTAAATATAGAAGCCATAGGCATCTCTGTTTGATCCAACACTCATATACTCTCATGCCCAGTAGGTCAGACCGACAGCAAGATGACTTTATAGAGCTCTCCTTCATCCCTTTCTCAGACCTTAAGAGATTAAATGTATATGTAATGGCAATGATACTAATCTTGCTTCACGCTGCATACTACATCTGCATATTTCTATATAAGACATGATGGTTATTGTTTTGTAGATCTTCTCATATGGCTTACATTATTATTAAATGATAGTTTAAAATTGATATATAATGTTCAGTTCAGGTTTTGCTTAGAATTCATAAAGAGTGTAATTAGTAGTTTACCTACATTCAAATTTCGCACAGATAGTTAGCGAGCAGTATAAGATCACACCTGCCATAGTCACAATCCAAACATTATCACCACTACACAGCTTTCGGAAAATGTGTCATTTTTCTTATATCATTGTTGCAACTACAAATGCTTTGGTATTTGGGATGCAAAGATAAATTCAGTAAATATTTCAGTATTCATTACTTTGTTGGTAATCTGCAAGTTTAGTTAAAAGATTTAAACATTTTAAAAAAAAGCATTTGTTTAATTATTTGATTTTCCAAAAATGTATATTTTGTCATTTTTGATATGGCCCGTTTTTTTATTATTATTATTATTATTTCCATGATCTAACAACTTAAAAAGAGCACAGTTAAAAGAGAACAAGTTGAGAGGTGAGGGTGGTAGAAATGGAGCAGGACCTGAGCAATGAAGCAGACCATAGGAATTTAATTTCCCTCCGGTTGGGTGATGCGAATAAACACTATTGAATCCTGTTCCTGTCCTGACATGATAGGAATTTAATTTAAGACCCACAGGGATCCCTGCTTCCCTCATTTAATTTTCTATCTCTCCCTGCTTTCAGCTCCACTGTAGCAGTCTCCCATATCTGCTGTGGAAGTTTGCAGAGGCATTGAAAAGCAAGGCGAAAATGATTTAAATTGCGAACTTACTTTAGAGCCAACATTCACGTATCAGAAATGAATGCAAACCCCAACACACACACACAATCGTGTACACTCTGGCAAATGCACATACACACAAGCATCTTCATTTTTAGAAAGCCCTTGAAGCCTCTGATTCTTGCTTCTTTTATCGGTTCTGTTCTATTGGTTTGGTGCATTAATTAACTAAACGTTTCATGACTGGAACTGCCTCTTTTATGGGTTTCTAATAAACCTCAAAAGGTGGCACACTGGCTAGTTTTCTTGCCCAACAGTAAGAAGGCACTGGGTTTGATTTCTCAGCATGGTAGACAATGTCCTATTTGTGTGGAGTTTGTAAGTTTTCCCTAGGTCTGCATAACTTTCTTTCAGGAACCTGAGAACTTCTCACAAAATTTAGTAAAAAGTTATACCTCAAATAGTCGATGCCCAAGCATACTGTTACATTATTATACCATATCAAGTTCATAATTGTTGCAGATAGCACTTAAAATCATACACATTGTAAAGATAGGGTATCTTGTTTCATATTTGGATACATTGTATTGTTTCACTTAGATTCCACACAATAAACTCAGCTATTATTGTGAATAGAAGAGCCTGTGCAAGCAGAGTTGTTTATCACAGTGGACTTACCTTGTTCTCTTTTAAGTGAGTATTTGCATAATAATATGTATATACAGTAGCATACTAGATTGAATGCATTATTGCTTTGTTTTCAAGCAGTGCAAATGATGATTTAGAATAAGGTAATGTACATACACCATAGTGGGCTTTGCAGGTCTGCATTATTTATGTGTGTTATTTGCTTCATAAAACCTGTTCTAGGAAACAGTGAACACAATTTTTTTGTGTGCTCTTGACCTACTTAATAAAGAAAGTACAAAGGACATCCTACTGATTCAATATTACTTGGGAGTTGGATGATGAGAGACCATTTTTCACCATATATATCTCTATTGTTGTTGTGATGCACGGCCAAATGGTCGACTGTATGTGTATCAAGGGTAGCTGCTTTTATACAATTTGTATAAAAATGTAGATATACAGATCAAACTTTGTAATTGTATCCAACCTGGTAGATTATATATCGTTTTTGTGGCTGCTCTACACATGAACTGTTTAATGTGGATAGAATGTGTACAATGTGAAGTGTTAACAGTGCATAAAGTATTTTTTTTACGTTGTTATATTAGCCTATGTTTTGCTTTAGGCAAGTTATTTATGATGGTTCTTTTTTTTCTTTCTTTGTACCCCCCCTCTCAGCAGGACTATGCTGAAAAGAAGGAAGCCATCACAAAAGCCTTAGAAGACCTGAAGGCAAACTTCTATTGTGAGCTCTGTGACAAACAGTATCACAAGCATCAGGAGTTTGATAACCATATCAACTCATACGACCATGCACACAAACAGGTATGCACTGCATGACTAATGGATTTAAAGCAGTTAAAACATCAAACAATGTGAGACCAAAATAAATTAGCAGGATGAATAGCTGTGAACTCACTCAGTGCAGCCTTATATTTTTAGATCCAAACATTCTATTCTATTCCTTTTAAAGCATGTGTTCTTCACTGAATTATCAATTTGTAGCTTCAATATCCACTTTGTACAGAAACTGTTAAAGCTGCAAACGTGGGCCAAGTTAAAATTGGAGGTCATAGAGGTACCATGTAGTGAATATGCTAATTACCTTTCAGACTTCTGGTTAAGTAAAAAAACAATTCCTAAAATACTTAAAGCTATTTTTGTTTATTAGCAAATTAGAACAGTTTTTTATAATAATAATTTTAATAGTTTTTTAGTTTTTAATATTTTGTCCATAAAACATACATGAATTTAGATTGGCGCTACAGCTCATCAACAAAAAAAACATGATAAAGGGAGTAGCAAAGGCAATGCTGATTGAAGGACATAACAACCCATTTTTTTTAATTAAAAAAAAAGATATGGTTTTAAAAGTACTAGGTAACAAAAAATGACTGCTATCATTCAAGTGAATTTTGTGTTTAAAGAGCCATCCAAGCATCCCGTTCCGGCTCATGAGAGCATTTCATCAACATAAGGTGTGAAATGATCTCCAAATGGAAACGGAGCTTTAATGACCACTGTGGGAGTCAGCTCCCAATATGATGTATGCTGCATTTGTATGACTTTATGACCAAGAGAGAACGATACAGCCTCTTGTATCCTATTTTCTGAAGGGTTCTGTATAACTTATTTCACAGCCCACACAATCTCCAATCACTTAACCAAATGGAGTAGTATATGTTCATGTGCTTGTCTGCTTAATGTCATGCATCATTTATGGGTGAGAGGTTTAGTCTATCGCTTTCATTAAGCATTCCTGTCATTTCAATGCAAATGAAAATGAGAGAGTAATCATGATGAACATAAAGGCATAGATGGAAAAAAAAACTGAAAAATTAAGCAGTACAAATATGTGATAAGGAAAAAGTCTACAGTAACAACAAAATATACAGCTAAAAAAGATTATCCTGTTTAAAAACAATATTTAAACTTAATATAGCTATGTTTATAAGAATGGTTTGACATCGGCGTTGCATGGAATGGACTAATCATACCTAACTTTTCAGTTCTTCTGCTTTTTTGATTTTTCATCACAAAAACGCATTTTTGATATGACCCAACAATGACCCTCTATGGGTTTGAGGTCAGTGGCTTGCCCTGGCTATTTAGTTACCTTAACCCTGTTTGTCTGTACCCAAAATGTAGCACTCTCACTGTTATCTTTTTGAGTCACTGTCCATAATGAACACATATTTCAGACTGAGAAACATCCCTACATCATGATTTTGGCACCACCCTGCTTTAATATCTGAGTGCACTGTGGCTTGAGATTTAGGGATGCTTACTACCCGAAAATCACACCTTCTAACACGTTTGCAATTCATTTTTTTTTTCTTTACAATTTACCAATACCATAACAACTAGACAAGATCTCCACATCTTTTAATTGGCATATAAACTACAGTAGAGTTCATACCTGAAAAAAAAGTCAAACTTGCTCTTAGTCTTAAATATATCTTGTTGTTTTTTTTTATGGATTATCTATTTGCTTAGCTGCTGATATTAGAGTTTATAAAAGTTTAGAGTGACATGGCATAAATGAAATAGGGATTGAGTCTTAAATTATTTAGCATATCAACAACGCTGAATACAATTCATGTTTTTTTCTAGCACTCACTGTCTGCCTGGATCAAAGACTTGCCAGAAATCTCCCTAGTGAACCTTCCTCCATGCCCTGCTTCAAATACCCTACAACCAGAGCCACCTCCATACCTACACACATTCTCTGAAATCTCTGTCTACTTCAAATTCCCTCATGTTTTTATCCTCTCATGCACTTAGTCACAAACTCATTAAAGCACACAAGCTTCCCTTCCCACAAGTAGACAAAACACTTAACCTGACAAGCTGTCATCTTCCTAAAACAACAAGGCTCTACACATAAGTAAGTAGGCAGGTTTTTGCCTTAATCCAAATCTTTTTAGTATTATGCAGTGATGAAAAAAGTGAAGCTTTGCATGGATTCATCGTCGTAATTTAGAATGAATTTCCATGTTGGCATCTCTTCATGCAAAGAGGATGCACGACATTAATGCATAAACAACATATGTCTGTACGGGGAGTGATTGAAGTGACATTTCCTGACAATGATACACACTTCCATCTGGCACTTGCAAGTTTCTGTCAAGTTTTTGATTTGACATGTTTTCTTGTTACCACCTACATTCAACATCTTTAAAATTATAGATGTAATATATACTGTATAGCAATATAAAAACTGAAATCTTCTGGCCAAGTTTACCAGGATCAAACCTTTGATTAAAAGTACTTGAGCAGACATGGTCTTCGAAAAGATTTGACCAAAGTAGAGCTTGAGTCATTCACATCAATGTCTTGTGTGACTTACAAGGACTTAATTAAACTTCTCACATCCAGATCACACATTTAAGCATCGTTTATAATAAGCCTGGTGTTTTAATGAATGTCAAAAATGTATTTAGTCTTACATTTTTTACTAGCACTGAACTGTATGACTACAAAGTATACAAATATTTAATAATTTATCACAGATCGGTTTAGAACATGACTTTGCATACCAAAAACCTATCGATTAAAGCTTTGAAATATTAGTGACATGATTTTTGTTTTTTTTTTCTTTTAAAATTTTTCTAGTGCCCATAACAGGACAATATGGAACAAATATTTAGCACGGATTTCAAGCAAAGAAAAAAAAAAGCCTTTTCATAACAGTACATACAGAAATTAATATGGATCCGATAAATCTGCAGGCTTCGAGACAAATTATGTGCACATTCATCTGCTACTGTGTGTACAAGATAAGGTTTTTTTGGAGTAGTCCATGTGAGACTTTCCATTCACATCCACCCGCTATATCCAGATAAATGTCAACAGAATGTAGCACTCAAAATAGAAACAAATCAAGACTCAAAAAGCGAGAATGGCATTGTGAGACTCTCAATAGATCATCTGTAATGTAAAACAACCAATCTCAAACACACACTTTTACATTGTTTGGCATATTTCATCATGACTTGTCCCAAACCCAAAATGTTCTTGATTTATACAGTTAGATTTCAGTTATTGTAACTATAACTCTCATAGTTGATACCATACCTTAAATCCAGCAGATCACCAGATGGTAAGGTACAATTTATCATGCAAGAGGATTCTTGTCCACTGCTTTAGGGTTTAATAGCAGTGCACTCTGTACTTTAGCCAGAATTTTACATTGAAAATGGTCATCTTGGGAATCGACGCAGCTGTCTGGGCTTAAAAATTCATTCCACGAAGCTTCCATCAAGCAAATTTTCTTGTAATACTGCTTTAAGTTCCAGGCGAAGTGAGTAGAGACAGATGTTATGATAAAATCTAATCAATCAGCGAAACGAAAGCTGAGCTCAACCCAAGACTGATGGAAGCTATTCAACAATTTTATTAAAATTGTGGCAAATGATTCTCAAGTTTGATTTATTTTTCAGATTTTGGAAATGGAAAGGGGTAAGAGAAAGGGGGAGGAAAGGCATGAACAAGGAAGAGAGAAGAGGAAGGAAGGAAAAGAGTAAAGAGGTGACAGGATGAAGGGAAAAAAACATCTAATCTAATCAAAATGTTACAGGACTTTAATGTAAAGTATCAGCAGATACTTATATTTTACTTTTGTTTGGTCAGAGATTTTTTATTACAGAAAAACAGATTAAATACCATCAAGTAAGACTTAAGCCAATGTGCTGGTCCTGTAATCCTAATTATGTTCTTTTCTATATCCAATAAAATGGCAAGATCCATAAAGTCAAATGCACTAATAACTAATAAAACCTAAATTGATACAGTTAATGTCAAAAGTCATTAACTACTTTTATTAATACATTCTTAGTACCATGGTGAGAACTAAAACCTGACAAACACTTCTAATATATTATTGATAAAGAATATAGAAAGACAACTTTATTTAGAAATGTTAATATTAACACTTTAATACTGGTGTACAGTTATACAGAACTAGATGAGCTAGTTTACCTTCTAGTTTTAGGGATTTAACTAGGTCTAATGAGTTAAATACAGTGGGTTGCAAAAGTATTCATACCCCTTGAACTTTGCCATATTTTGTCACATTACAACCACAAACAAATATATTTCACTGGAATTTAATGTGAAAGACCAACACAAAGTGGTATACAATTGTGAAGTGGAATGAAAGTTATACATGAATCAACAATTTTTTTACAAATAAAAAACTGAAAAGTGCGATGTGCAAAATTATTCAGCCCCCTTTTCCCTGAGTGCAACCAATTGCA
>JAFMOD010000046.1:2083103-2097705 GCA_019802435.1 Corydoras maculifer
GTGTGTGTGTGTGTGTGTGTGTGTGTGTGTGTGTGTGTCTGTGTGTGTGTGTGTGTGTGTGTATTAAATGTGTGTGGGTTAAATTAAATATATATTGCTACACAGATAATACAATGCTTTTGACCCCAGTCTTCTGTACATGTATTTTTAACCTGACATTTACTCATTTTTATGTGTATTTATAAGTATTTGATTGTCAAAAGTAATGAATCACAGTATGAATTAAACTAATACTTTTTCCAATAAAAGTGAAACAGGAATGAGAAGCACTGCTTTAGAGTCCCATCTGTTTCTTGGGAGAAGTTAGATTCGCTTGGTCTATCAAGTCAACATCCACACCTGAGCTCTCTGGCTTTGATTTAAAGCAGTCTGTCATAATAGGGTATAATAACAGAGGAACAAGAGCGTGAATAATCACATATACCCACACATACTCCAGCTGTAATAAGCACTTCATGATTGGAGTAAATGAGGTCAATTTTAACACTGCCATTAAAATACTTTTGCAACATAAGTACATATTAAAATTATACTGAAATGATTATTTAGGTTTTAAAGAATAAACATGCTGTGAAAGAGGTTGTGTCACATGTGATTAACCCAATTAAACCTGACAGTATAAAGTTGCATCGGGGACCATTTAGATAACAGCTGTCTCACAGATACTGACTGAGCAACCCAAATATGTATATACATTGGGCTGGAAAGTATGCTTGGAGAGATACCTCCTGGCTAACATCTTAGTCCATTCCAGCCTGTCCATGCCCCAGTGCCAATGTGTTAGACACATCTGCTAATGTCTCCTGAGAGGCAAAGGTCATGGTCATTCACAGCTGTCTGATGATATTTCACACTGAATTGCCCCCATGTGTGGCTGCAGGTGAAACCTTATATTCTGTGGTTATTAATTTCAGCAGCCTTTATTTGAGAACAATATAGTGAAAAAAATATATACACACATACATATATGTGTATGTATATTTGCATGTATATTACTCCCAAATGATTAATAATATATTTTATCCAAGCCTGCATCTTAGGGCTAAGTGTTACTCCTGATGCCTAAAAAATATCACACATAAGATTATGTAGTCAGTCAGTTTACAGTATACCTCAAAACCACTTATTCTTTAAAAATAGGACCAGACTAATAAGATTTTGTTTACTTTAATCAGCACCAGATAGTGGTCTTTTAAGTTTGGCTTTTATATATGAATATATTGTAATAAATGTGTCGGCATAACCTGCACACTAGTTCCATTAGTGTCAGTAAAATGTAAAAGTGCAGTAACTGGGTAGGCATGTGTAGGTGTTATGACAATTACAGAATAATGGTGTCAAAGAAGCTACTTCCATTGTAATTAGAAATAATACAAAGTTAATTGTATTTTAAGGACAAAACAACATGGATTTAAGAGAAGGTGCCTGAATTGAACTACTATTGCTATTTAAAAGTTTAAACATGAGAACATAAGTTTTTCTTCTTTTCTGCCAACAAACTGAGAATTAAGTGCATTTCGTCTTATCTTTTGCCCTAAAGTAGAAAAAAACAGTTGTTCTTGAGTCTGTATACATTGTTTACAGTTCCTTATTTCTATTCTGTTTGTCTTTTGGCAGAGACTGAAGGAACTCAAGCAAAGAGAATTTGCACGAAATGTCTCATCTAAGAGCTGGAAGGATGACAGGAAACAGGAAAGAGCAGTAAAACGGCTTCATCAAATTGCTTTGCTCAAGCAACAGAGAGACAGGTGGGACATACTAAATTTTATAACTAATTTTATTAATTTTTTAAAGGTCTTGCTTAACTATTAAAGGATCTTATGGAACAAGCCACAGAAAATTCGTTTACAGGTCAAAAAATGATAATCTTCAGTCTATGGTCAAAAACATTTTGGGAACCACTACTGTTACCTTTATACCTACTGTTATGCTTTATACCTATTTTAGGGAAAAGAAGATAAAAATGCACTGTATATTCTGATATAAAGACATTTTCTGGGTGGTACATACATTGCAGAAATTATTATTATTATTAATATTAATAATAATATTATTATTATATAATTTTTTTGTGATGTTTCAAAAAAAATTGTAATTGCTATACTGTGCTAAGGGAAAGGGTGTTAAATTTCTAGCACACAACTTGAAGTTGAAATTTAAACTTTTACGGTAGCCACGCATTTTCTCTTTTTTCCTATTGTGATCTCTAAAACATTTTTTTTAACAGTGAAAAGGAAGAGAGTCCAAAAATAAGAGCTTCATCTAGAGACCAACATCACGAAAAAATCTGCCTGTCAAGCAGCAACAAACCAGCCTTCAGACACAGCTCCTCTCAAAATCATGCTGAAAGCCCTCCATCCAAAAACGTCATTCCCAGGAATCCTTGCTCTGACACTGTGCCTACAGATAAATGTGCACTTCGAGTTCAGTACTCCTCAGTTTTGCCACAGACAACAAAAGGCCACCGGCATTCTAGGACTGGAATCTCTTTCTGTTTCTCTAAGCGGGCTCATTCAAAATTGGACTCTTGTGCATCAGTTTTTAGTGATGGTCTGGATGAATCTGGTGACCACAGAGGAGGGCAGCAAAAATTGGCATCAAAGTTTCCATGGTCTCAATCTTCTGCAGTCACTGTAGTAAATCAGGATCACAATCGGTCAGTGGATTCACCTTGTGTCATTGTTCCTGCTCAAAGGACACAACGACAATCAGATCACGTGAATCAGGGAGACGGGTTAATGATCCAAGCAAAATCCTATGGTGCAAAGCCACAGGCACAAGGCTGTTCTGACAAACATGGATCAGAAGCCGAGAAGCTAACGATCTGTTTAGAAAGAGAAAATTTAAACCAGCATAGCAGACAAGAAAGAACTCACAGGGGGATAGATAAAAGACTTACTTCTCATACAGATGGACATTATGGCATTGCTGCTGAACAACCAAACACAAACAAAAAATTACAAGACTTGCACAAAAATATTAAACAGAATGTTATGGCAGGTAAAGGTCTGTCTGAAACACAAATTCCCATTGCGTTCAAAGACGATACAAATATATCATTTGTCAATGTTCTTAGCAAGGAAGGGACAAACCTCAAATGGCCCAGTGAGCTTGTACAGTACACTTTGAAGGAACCTCGTGTGTCCTACAGCTGCAATCCACTCTGTGTTAATATGAAATGCTCATCGGTACATGAGAAAAACACTGATGTGGAAAAGACAGATGTCTGCACCAACCCAAGTATCTACAAGAAACTCAACAAATTAGAGGAACCCGTTCAGGACACCACTAAACTTAAACTGGGAATTTTAAAACCAGAGATGCACAAGCACAGAGTGAGAAATAAGCTTCAGAGACAGAAATGTAATGTTGTTATGAAGCAGAAGATTAGCTGTACACTTAACAGCTTATCCCAGGCATCTAAAAGAGAACACTTTGAATCGAATAACTCGTCAGCTACAATTAGGAAAAAATACAGAAAGAAGAGGCACAAGTTAAGGAAAAATAGAAAATCATTGCGAAATGGTATTTTGAATGATACACAGCAACTAAGTCTCAAAAGTATCATTGTGAATGCCTTTTCTACACCAGCAGGCCAGAGACCCAAGTGCCAAAGGTTGTCATCTGCTGTCTACCTGAAAAAAAAAAGAGATTTTCTGCAAGATTCTATTCAGTCTCCTGATGTAAAAGAGTATAATAACCCATGGTACAACAACTTCTCTGTGTCTAAATGGGACAATGGTGGAACCCCGCACAGTGACAAATCTGGCTCATGTGATTTCCAGTCAGAGTTTAGCTCAGACACAGAATGGACTGCCTTACAATGGGAAAGGCCGTGTTTATCTCCTGGGTCTGGTTCCTCATATTCTTGGAGGAAAAGATATAGGCATGACTGCTCGTACATGAAAAAATCCAAATACAGATTCCCTTACTATGGTTACAAACACATGTCGAATACTCCGGAAAAGAAATCTCAAATCGGTGAAGAATTTTGGGATTATAGAGACTCTGAATTTGACAGGGATCAGAATTACAATGCATCTTATAATAGCCCCTGCATTATAAAGCAGAGATGCAGGATTAGAAGACATAAAGGGGGCCTTAAAAAGAACAGGTATAGAGAGCATCAAAAACAGGAAACGAAAAAAATATGTCTTTACAGTGTCTATGAGAACTATGACTCAAAAAGAGCACTGTTGTGTGAGAGACAAAGGCAAAGGAATAGAAACAGATACTGTATACAATCAGAGTTCAGTCAGGAGAGAGGTTATGTATCCAGCCCCAGATCCTGGCATAGCCCTACTTCATCTAGTATCACAAGCATTTCAGATTTTAGTGGAGATTCCAATTCTTTTATTAATTCATCTTGTTCCAGGCAGAACCAGACTGAACAAAGTGACATCACATTGCCAGATGACAAACATATACAGACCAGAAACTGCCATTCAGCAGAACACACACAAAGAGAGAAGAGTAAATTACCCGTTTCCACATCAGAAACACCACCACATAATACTCAACCAGCTAGCCAACATTTACCTATTCAAGGTATTAAGGACCCAAAGGAACCCGTTACACAATCATCCACTAACGTGACAAATCAGTGCACATCAGCAAATAAAAAGAGTCTAGCTAACAGTGTACACGCCCTTTTACTTCCCTTGATTGGGAAACTCCCATCCAGAAGGAAAAGCCTAAAGCAGACTCAAATCCACAAAGAGAAAGGAGAAAGCAGCACGAGCAAAGATCAGACATTCATTACCAGCCAATCAGAACTTGAAACTCATGTAGTATTTAAAACTGAAACAATATCCAGACAAAAGACTACAGAAACAAATCAGTCGGATCCATCAGACGTTTGTCCGGCATTCACTAATCGAGTGGATGTAGACCATTATGCAAACTCAAATGGAAGAGACAGCTCCGAGTCAATCAAAGATCTTGACAAATCCTTAAATCAGCTACCAGATCGCATTACACCCCCCTTAACAGAAAAGCCAATAACATTTACTGAGGAGGAGATGGTGAAGTACAGACTTCTCCAGCTTCAGGCCCAGCAGCATATGCAGCAGCAACATCTTCAACAGCAACAAGATGTGACCGGAGTTTTAACATCTGTGGGCACCACGTCGATGAACCATACATCTGCTTCAGAGCCCACTGATCACACTGTACTTGTCCCTTGCACCCCATACACCATACACCATCAGCAAGGAGAGCCATCAGTTGATTCGGTCTCCTCTCCTTCATCTTATGTTTCTCACAAATCCCCTACACATCCTAATATTCATCCATCGTTTTCACAGTGCCACTTTACCTCTCTTCCATTCCCTGCTGTGTTCTATCCAGCTTCCCCTACAGTATTACTAACAGCCCACCCTCTTCACCTGATCTCAATGGCAACTCTACACCCCGCTCACCCTCATCCACACCCTCCTGGCCTGACTATTCATCCTTCACCTCACACCTTGCTTCCTTCTGTGCTTCCCACAACACCTTTGGCAGCTACCCGGACGCTGCAAATCCACCCATTACTTCACCCTCTCCTTTCTCACCACAACAGCCAACTGCACTCTGCTATTGCTAGCTAATTTCTGTAAGGAAATGACCATTGGGAATAGACGAAGAAAAAGCTGGCAAGTAAAATGTATTTTGGAGACATAAGGGATTTTTGAAAAAACATTTTGCACTTTTTATTGTTTATTTTATTTTTTGACTGAACCAAATGCCTCACACATCTTCTCATCTCCTTCATTTTGGGCCACGTGGATATTCATTGAATGGTGATATGAACGCTTACAGACTCTGCTTCAAGTTACCTTTTCAGATTGGGTTAAA
Organism: Corydoras maculifer; assembly: GCA_019802435.1. Taxonomy (NCBI): domain Eukaryota; kingdom Metazoa; phylum Chordata; class Actinopteri; order Siluriformes; family Callichthyidae; genus Corydoras; species Corydoras maculifer. Next base: position 2,088,942 of record JAFMOD010000046.1, read on the forward strand.
AATGCATCATTTGAGCTGTATTCTATAATTAGATTGAGCTTTGATTAAAGTCCTTTTATTCGTACACAGCACACATTTGCATGTCTTAAGGGATATGCTAATCAGAAACAAAGACGGAGAGTCAAAACAAATTCATGGAGTTAGTTCTGTGGGACTTGGAGGTTTAATTAGTATGATCATAGTTTAATGTATGCACACTGGAAGACGCACCATGCAGTTGATTTTTGTGTTTCTTAGAACATAAGCCTGCATATGCACATGTTACATTGCGATACATTGACTGAAAGATGACACGGTGAAGTTGCAATAATGTTTTCAATCTATTCAAAGGTCTAATAGTATTTATGTACTGTACTTTCTAATGAAAATACTTTATCACCATAATGTGTGTAAAACTTGGAATTGTCTGATTTAAGTACATTTCAGAGATTCAGAGACTTTGTATCCATGTTTATTTTGTTAGAGCCAAAACTATTTCTGGCCTGTAAGATATTGCCACTATAATAAAATTAATGTAATTTAAAGAGAACATAGAATCATGTCATTCCTATTATGAATGCTCCTTGTGTGGAAGTTATGGCAACACTTTCTAATATTCTGATATTCCAAATGCATTATACGCATGTTTATAAAGCTTTATGAAATATTAATAGAAAAGCTTGTACACCTACTTTTTCATGTCAATTGTGTGGCATTCATTCATTATCTTCCGCTTTATCCTATATTAGGGTCGAGGTGGGGTTCCCCATGCCCATCCAAGGGAGAACGTTTCGGGCACTGAGCAGATACACTCAGGACAGGGCGCCAATCTATCGCTGGGCACACACTCACTCACTAAGACATGCACGCAGACACACTCTATATGGGGCAATTTGGAGAACTCAATTGAATTGATCTATGTTTTTGGACTGTGGACACGGGGAGAACATGGAAACTCCTCCCAGATGGGGATTCGAAATAATGACAATTATCCTTAATATATTAAATCTGAATGAGTAAGTGACACTGGTTATTTTTATATGTTAATGTGTAAGGCATAGAATGCAGTCCCAAAACATTGATCAAAATGATTTGATACTTACACAAACAGTAATTGAACAATTTGACATCGTCAGCCCTCGTTAATGTTTAATAGGTTTTAATGTGCCTCAAATAATTTATTTGCCTTTGTTTCCACATGATCCATAATAGTAATTATTTGGGAAGTGTGAGTGGTCTGTTGATGGGGACAATGCAATGTCAGTTTGCATTGGATTTTGACCTTGGAATCTACTTACAGGTCACCGCTACCTTATAAATGACTTAGGAATTTTATAGAATATATTTAATCTGTGCAACATCTTATACATATAATGCTATGTTTCTATAATCCAGTGTTAAATTACAACTTTAAAAAAAATCTTTTAAAATGTGATACAATCCAATAAACATGCAGGTAATTTTACTGGGATCAATACGAATAAGGCAACTTGGAAATGAGTTGAATGTAAGCACAAGTTGTGGAAGATAAAACAGTATATTACTTTGCAATCAGCATTAACCCATTAAGACAAAGAAAAAATATTTTATGAAAACTTTATAACACAAATCATATTCCTGTGTCAAAATATGAACAGCACCACCTAAAGCTATTTAAAGCAAATAATCAGTTTTTACCTTTGCTACATGCAAGTCCTTATATTCAACATAAAGTGAATGGCAGTAAGAGAGAATTAACGTTTCACTGGACAGATTTGTCAAGAGTGTCAGAATTTTGCATCTAACATCATTCAACCATTCAACCCAGTATACTGTGCTGGTGAACACGCAATTAAGAGCTTTGAGTGAAGGGGTCATCACACTCTCTCCCACACTGGAAATCTGATATTCTTCTGTTTTCAACCATCTTGCTTGTAGAGCAGCAGTTTACATACATGTCAGTCAGATAGTGCATTATAGAATATTCCATAGTTATAGTTTATACACTGTTTCACTTAGAGTAGCCTTTGTATTCATATAGGTACTGTACATTTATATAGATTGGTTTAATTAAACATATAAACGTGTGTGTGGTTCTACAAGCTAGCAGTTCTGACTTCAAACCTATTAAATACCTTTAGGCTGAACTAGAAAGGGAAATGAAAACCGCTCTTGCCCCTCATTGGTGTCTCACCTCACAAATGCTCTTCTGGACTGACTAGTGAAAGTTTCCACTGACACACACCAAAATCTTTTTAAAAGCCCTACCAGAAAAGTGAAAGCTGTTATAGCTGTGAAATGGGGATTAACTTCGAATGAGATGTTATTAAAGCTCCTGTAGATCTAATGTGAAGGTGTCTGAATACTTTTGTCCATATAGTGTATAATTAATCCTTATCTCAAATGAAACCTTAATCCCTGCCCACCAGCTTCCATCCTTTCATATATTTTCATCACTGTGCTGAAGCAGAGTTTATTAAATCTGCGGTGAAGTGTAATTCCAGTTCTTTGCCCTTCACACCTCCTCTCTGTGGTGATGTTTGCTTTTCTCCCCCTGTAGCTGTATTTGTGGGAGGCTCTTTAGCACGTTACCAAACAGCAGGGTGCTTCTAACAACACAGCCAATGATGGACAGCTTTCCTATAATCTCAATTTTTACTCTCACAGGCTCTCTGTCAGCTGTTGTCTTTAAAAACATAGGAATTTATACATCTGCTTCTGCAACAAAATGGCCAAATATATTTGAGAAGCCAAGAACCATATCCACCTTTTCATATTCATGTATGAACATGATATTAGCTTAATTAATGTTTTACCATCCATTGACAAAAACACAAACAGTTTAGCATTTTATATGATATTTTATGATGCTACATAATCCATATAAGACAAAAAATAGTTTGTGTAGCAGTCATGTAAGCATAAAAACCTATTTTTTTATTATATATAAGTATAACAGTCTGTTCCATATACAAAATCCATACTGTTTTTTTTCAATTAACAAGGCATTTGATTTACTTGAGACCCTGCGAAAGTTTATACTCTGTACAACCACCTAGAAGTCACTCACCACATCTACATGGTTCGAGCAGCAACACCAGTGATTGGTGGTCAAAAGTGGTTAGTGCTACTGTACAGGAGTACCTTATATTTGGGTGATGTGGAAATTTTGATTATGTATTTAGTCAAGTTTACTTTTCCATAAAAAAAATAATAAAAATAAAAAATAAATAAATCACTCCAAGAAGTGGCCAATTGTTTGCAGAAAACTATTTACTTCTGTCAATCTACTTAATAAAAAAAATATATATTTTTATTTGTTGTAATTAAAATAAAAGCTAGAACATTAGGAGGTCCTTTTTCCCATTTCACTAATTTATTGTTTGAAAATCAAAAGCACTAATTGGAACAGTCTTGCTGCTGGAATAAAGAACAGAAACCTTGCAAGACATGAACACTAACCACTGCACCATCATGCTGTGCTGATTCATATTGCAGCTCATGATTAGAATGTAAAGCTCGCTGTGACAGTTTTGCTAATTCAGCATTGAGAAAATTTACAGGGTGGAACTTTGACTGTCCCACCACCAACTGAGCATCCAGATGCTCCTGAATTGCAAATTGCAAAACTGCTTAAGACAGAAAGTAATGTAAATCATGTCATATTAGAGGATACTGTTCTTCCAGAGGGACTGTACCTCATGCCGCCTGAAACACGACTGCTGTCTTAGAAGAGTAAGTACTGCTTGTTCAGATCTTGCTTAATTTTAGAACATTGCTTTGGCATTCCAGCCAATAATTGGGAGTTTAACACTGTCATCTAAGCAACAACTCATTTTTGCTGTTGCAGATCAACGAACCTGCATTTTTGGCTTACCTCAAGCTTTCTGAAGCCATAGAAATGCAAAGGACACACCCACTAAAGCTGTTACTACATTGCCTGCCAATTCCAAGATCAGCGTGTAACCAGGCAATGGCTGAGATTTATTACAACTTACATAAAACTTTATAACAATACTCAACAATTCTCTTTGTGAGTCTCATAGCAACATTATGTACATACCATGAGATATTACAATATATAATAATATTAATGTATTATACAAGAGTATAAATAATCACCAGAATAAAAATAAATATATGCTTAAAGTTTATTGTCCAATTATCATAAGTACCAAAACCAAATAATAGGAAAAACGGATTTAGTAACTAGCTTATTCAAACAAAAAACAAACATGACTCTAAATGTGTAAAAACAAATGTTTATTATAGGACTTGCATTATTCTAAAACTGTAGCCAATCATCTAGTAATTTCATGAAATGAACGGATTCACACATTTGTCCTCAAACTATAATATAATAGATTTGAAGGAATTGACTGTCTAAACATTCAGGGTTGTTTATTTGCTGCATTTTCTTTTTAAGCCACTTTCTCTAAGTAGTTTGTGAGTTATTGGTTCACATTATTGAATTCTGCCACTTATAGCTCAAAATAATTTGATCCATGGCACAATTGGCTGACAGCTTGCACATTCAAAAGAATCAGCAAGAATTTCCTGGTAAAGTGTCAGCCCTCTGAAGCTTATGGGCAATCTATATAAATCACTGAAGAAGACTTTCTAAATTGCAAGAATTAGTTTATCCAGGGTTCTAAAACTGGGGTGTTTTGAATTTAAAGCTCCCCTCCCCCCTTCAAATTGTCTGTAATTTGCAGGGTAATACTCCAGTTTCAATATCAGCCTAATCTAATGATTATGGTTTTCTGACCACTTTGCTTCATATATATGGTCTTAAAATAATATGCCTTAACTCTAAACTGTTCAGATCTCTCGTTAAATGTATTTTATTATGAATAGATGCCAAGAAGAATAAAGTTGATATGGCTTCGTAACATGTTATAGGTTTAAATAATGACAATTGTTCATTCATTCATTATCTTCCACTTTATCCTCTATTAGGGTCGCGGTGGGGTTCCCCATGCCCATCCAGGGAAAAACGTTTCGGGCGCTGGGCAGACACACCCAGGACAGGGCGCCAACCTATCGCTGGGCACACACTCACACAAATACACTCTATATAGGGCAATTTGGAGAACTCAATTGACTTGATCCATGTTTTTGGACTATGGGAGGAAACCGGAGAACCCGGAGGAAACCCACAAGGACACGGGGAGAACATGAAAACTCCCCCCAGATGGGGATTTGAAATAATGACAATTATCCTTAATATATTGAATCTGAATGAGTAAATGGCACTGGTTATTTTTATTGCTGTATTTCTATTATTGTTACATGTTCTGTTATTCGTTATACATTGTAATTTATATTACTTAAATATACAAATAAGAAATGAATAAATGAAATGATGTAGAAAAATTATTTTATACACATCAACTTGCATAGCTCGAGGTTGAGGCACAATGCAAACTTATCATGTTGAGGCTTCCTGTTCCTGACAGTCTTTCTTTAATAGCTCAAAGTGCTTTTCTATTGTCTTTTAATGCATATTAATACCACTGTGGTCCCTAATGAGTAAAAAGCTTTCAGAAACACACTCCACTGATTAGATTGAAAAACAAGAACAAGAAAGTAAAATCATGATATCAAAAAAATAAAAGGAAACATTTCATAATGTGCTTCAAAAGATTGTGTGTGTGTGTGTGTCCACATGAATGAGTGCCTACTTTGTTGGTTGAAAAATAAGTTTTATATTAAATTATGTGCATCTTGGGGAAAAAACAACATGCAACTCTTATAGTGTAAGGATACCTTCATCTGTGCTAATATGACGTAGTCTACAGAATCCTGCAGACTGGACCTTTCTGGGTTTTGCATCAATAGGATTTAACGTGTGTGTTTTTGCTGTGCATATGTGCAAAGCCATAGTTGCATAGAACATTTTTATTTAAACTTAGTCTATAAATAGGCTTCTTGTGAGTCACTAAGGCTTGGCATTGCCTTCTATGTGTGCGTGTGTGAGACTGTTCTTGTATTTGTGTTTATTAACCTGATTGTTTAGAGAAGCTCTATTCTGCAGATTTAAACCTTGTCCATTACTTGCCTGAAAGTCTGCAGCACATTATACATGATTGACCAACAATGGTTTTATTTACATTGCAGTGGTCAATATTTTGTCACTGCATATTCTTTCTGCCTTTGTTTGTTAAAACATTGCTCTAGGCCTATTGGGAAACATGCCTCACATTTCTAGAAATGTAATTACCAATCCACATTAAATATATTTTTGTACTTTACTCAAGAACAAATGTAAAAAAAACTGTTACATTAATAATATTTTATCATTATATTAAAAAGGTTGTTTTATCCAATTCTACCTGACTAACAACCCAAATGAATCTCATACGAAGAAGCGAAATACAAAATGAATAACCCACAATAAAAATCCTGAACAGAATTTATAGTGGACAATACAATGTTTTAATATAAATATGGTGAAAAGATGTTATTATTGTGTATATATGGTGCATAAGTAAGATTCAGCATTTCTGTAGAAAATACAAGACTTCAAAATACAATGTAAATTGTTTTATAGCTTATTCTGCAGTTTGTTTGTGTTTTCATAGAAATGTTATTATTATTGATAAAAATAAATTTAATGGGAGCTATAAAAACCGCAAAAGCCTTTTGCATGCATTTTAGGTCATGCATTGTTTTTTTGTTGTGTTAAAAAGAAACAGACTTCAATTTTCTCGCCATGTACCACAGAGAGCCTGGACTTCCACGGGGTCAAATTGGAGTATAATCAAACTGTAAATGTGATTTTATGTTGTTGATTGTACCAAGACTGCTGCTGCTGGTTATTTATGTACTCCTGAAAAAGGCTACTTAAAAGTAAATAGAAATGAAAATAAACTTTGTTGAAGGTTTATTTCAAAAGACTTTGGTAGTACAACTTTGTTTCAGTAAAACATTCTAAAGGAATAGTAGAAAAGTTAACTGAAATAAATCACTTTGACTTTTGACCAGTGAATTTAACTCAAGCATCAGTTTAGTGGGTAAGTATAACATTTGGGAATAGTGTATGTTAGTGTCATTATTATTTGTATGTTTAGTGCACAAAATATGGACTAGTTTCGGAGAACCTTATAATTTTATGGTTTCAGACTACTACTAGAATTTTGTGTGTGTTTATGGAAATGCTTGCCTATTCATCCAGAAGAGCATTTGTGAGGTCAGACATTCATAATGGATTAGAAGACCTGGATCAAAATTTGTTTTATTTCATCCAAAAGGTGTTTAATGGGGTTAAGGTCTGGGTTCTGTGTGAGCCAATAAAGTTCTTCCATATTGAACTCACTCAGCTGTGGCCTAATAGATCTTACTTTGTGCACAGTGTCAGTCATGCTGAAACCAAAAAAGGCCTTCCTTAGTATCTTTACAAAGCCAAAAGCTTAGTGCAGTATCTTATGCTACAAGTTAGATCATCCAGCTATAGAGGTTTGAAGGCAGATGGACGCAAATGATATAAAACTCATTTTATTAGATGTGACTAGACATGAAGTCTGTATAATATAAACATTTAAAGTACAGAAACAACAACTGGCTTGCAGACAAACACTTGCAAAACTGAACAGTGACTTTTTTTTACTGCCAAATGTGCTGTGTGGGAGAAAATAGAGTCCGAGAACTATTTGCAAAATGCTTTATAACAATACAGGAATATTTAAAAAAGCATTTAGAGAGAGCATGAAAAAACACGGACATTCTAAATATGAACGTGGCCCACAACCCCAGTGCACAAAGCAAGGTTTATAAGGGCGTGGTTCAATGAGTGATGTGGATAACCTTGACTGGCCCACACAGGGACCTGACCTCAACCCCAGCAAACACCACTTAGATTAACTATAACAAATTGTGAGCCAGGCTTCCTCGTCTAACATCAATGCCTGACCTCAGAAATGTTTTAAGCAAAATATTTTCACCAGCAGAAAGCGTTCAAAAAGTATTTTGGGAAAAGCAGAAACTGTTATAGCTGTAGTAAAAGGTCAACAAACTTCGAATAGGATGTCATTAAAAGCTCTTTTAGATGTGTGTGTGTGTATGTTTGTCAGTTCTTTTGTCTATACAGTGTATGAACAGAGTAAGTTTTTGTCAACATAGCAGAATGTCCCAATTATCTGATACAGCGTTTACATAAACAGAGTAATCAGTGCCTTCAGCATCTTTTTCAGATAAGAGCTGATGCTAATCTCCCTGTTTCCTCTTATATTTTTTGGGTATTTTACAAGCTGTTAATATCCACTGAGAGTGTCAGATAACGTGTTAATGATGTTTTAATCTCAAATCCCGTTAACAGCAAGAAACGGTTAAAAAAAAGAAGCAAAATTCAAATAAATGTGTCTGTTTTGCAGTAACTAAGGTTTTTCCACACATATAAAACTGACAGTTGACAATCTTCCCATAGTTTGTCACAGCAAATTCACCCCAATGTCAAAGAAACTTTGACAAGAGCTACATTACAAACCCTCTAGACCTCAAAATTACATGTTGTAGACTTTACAGGGAAAATGTATATGGATTGTTTGAATTGCAAATAAATACAATAGAAATATTCATTCATTCATTCATTCATTATCTTCCGCTTATCCTCTATTAGGGTCGCGGTGGGGTTCCCCATGCCCATCCAGGGGAGAACGTCTCGGGCGCTGGGCAGATAGACCCAGGACAGGGCGCCAATCCATCGCTGGGCACACACTCACTCACACATACACACTCTAAATTGGGCAATTTTGAGAATTCAATTAACTTGATCCATGTTTTTGGACTGTGGGAGGAAACCGGAGAA
>JAFMOD010000046.1:2104034-2265504 GCA_019802435.1 Corydoras maculifer
TATTCTTTTTTTAGGGCATACAGTAAGCTCACATGAAGTTCCTAAAATAATTTTGAAATTGTTAAGTATGCAGTGAAAAGATGGCATCACAGCACTTCCAGAAATGATTTAATCAGTCATCTGTAGGCAGCGGGAAACGCTATGACAGCATGATGTATTTCTCATCCTGTCTTCTTTTTCCCCCAGTTTTATTCTTTCATGCACTAAAATTTTTATTCCCTCTGCTCACATTTAAATATTTCTGACCCTGTTTGTTCAAATGTTTAGTCTTTATTCTTCCTTTTTACTCCACTGAAATAGCCAATGTAGGTGAGATTGTAAGTGCAGCGTTCTGAAAGTTCACATTATAATGGTGAAAAATTGGGGGGGGGAAACAAGATTGTGAAAGGTAGAAATATAAAGAAAGTGTATGGGAAACTAATGAAAAATGGAAGCACCTCCTGATGTGTGATTTATGCTGTAGTGAAAAGCGCATTTCTGTGATTAGGCACTTTCAACAGCAAATTGCTTTAGAGATTTAATGATGCAAAACGGAAAGTTGGATTTGTGGCACTAAATCTCGAAAAAGGTCTCAGAACTGAGAGGATTTGAGTCTAATGAATCAAATATTCTCCTTAGAAATGTGCTAAGAGTTTGCATAATTAAATTCAAGATTCAATTCTGAAGAATTGTGTATCTATTAAGATTGCATATTGCAAGTTGATCGTTACCTGAGGTTTTAATGAACTGACTAAAACATGCTTTGGTCAAACTTCTACAAAAGAAAAAAAAAAAATCAAGCACCACATCTTCCATGTATAAACAGCTCTGTTCTGTAATGCTGTGTTACAGCAGATATTTCATTAATGTTAATAAGCCACTACTCTTATCCACCTCTTCCACAGGGGGTACCATTCATGAGTATATTTTGTGCTACCAAGGCAACTGTGGGTTGTAAGCTCCCTAAGAAAAGTCTGGCAATTGACATATAAAGAGGTTTTTAAACTAATGAGACACTTTATAATGAGACACTTTATGCATATTTTTTATGCATAGGTATTTTCTGCATGTTTTCTTTCATATATATTTGACTGGTAGTGTATGTATAAGGATAACACCATGGAAAGATTGCCAAGCTGTTTCAGGCCAAACACACAAACAGTGAAACCTGGGGCAGTTTTGTAGTGCCAATTTAGCTTCTTGTTTTTTTGACTGTTGCACACATAAAAGAACTTGTTCTCCCTGCTCAGGAATCAAACCTAGAAAATTTTTGCTGTAATGCAACAGTGCTAATCACTTTACCACACTCATGTCCAAAATAAGAATGAAGTAATTTATGAAAAAAAGCGCAAGTACTTACATAAAATAGCACTCAGTTTTTGTTTACTGTGCTAATGATTTAATGTTCTCTTGATGTTAATGGTTTATGCTAGCTCACCCAAAAAATTTACGAATGTGCACATGGCACATTTTCATACAGGTAATTTCATTTACAGCTTTAAAATGCTGATGACTTTAAATCAACTTGAATCAAACCATTTACACAAGCAGAATCTAAAATGGTTTATCTTAGTGAGCTTCAGTTTATGGTTATATTTTTCATGAGAAAGCTGGCATCTGTTTGGTCAGGCACAGATGTCTGTTTCCCATGCCTATCCAGAGGACAACACATCAGACGCTGGGCAGGTACAAGTAAAGTCTTCTTAGTTTTGGTCCTCACACTCACTTACACACACACACTCTCATTCGCACACACACTCACTTGCACACACACTCCCGAAATTAAATGGAACAGAAGAGTTAAAACTTTTCCCTCCATGAAACCCAGTGCAGCTAAGTGTCTGTTTCGTTTTCAATAAAATGAAGACACACCTCAAACAATATATGCTTGTAGGACAATAGTCAGAGTAAGAGCAATAGTAACCAATAAGACTGTGTGTTTGCGTTTTTGTAAAAGAGAGAGAGAAAGAGACAAATGAAAAAACAAAAGAGCATGGCATTAATCATAGCTAGGCTTAGCCCAAATGTGGATAGGCTAATCCATATTGAAAATAAAACTAAATTGTATAAGCAATTCAACATGCAAGACAAATATGCACTTGAGAACACACACACACACAAAAACTCAATCATGCAAAATGATTTACTATTTGGTGCAAACCTACATTTTCAGGTCTCCACAATTGCTCTGTTGTCTCCAGAGTCCCATGAATTAGAATTTGTGAGACAGGTTCCAACTGCAGGCACCAAATCTATAATTACTCTTAAGTAAAAGCATCTACCTGAGTAAATACAGACAATGTACTTACACTATGTTGACACCAGAAACACCTTTTTCATATATAATGTTGTTAGATCTTTTTCATTTTAACAATTCTGTTAACATGAAAAACAATCTTCAGCATTTCTATAATCAACATAGTTGCAAAATCTATCAAATTCTTTGAAAACATTTGTTTAAACTAGTTTATAACATTCGTATAAAAGTATTTCAAGGAAAGATACTCACATACTACACTCATAACACATAGAATCAGTCATCCCTAAAGCCGTTTTGTATTTATTGATTTGAGTCTTGTCTGCTCACTCACTTCCTCCTTTTTCTCCTTTGATCATTAAGATTATGATCAAGGACTTGCACCCTACATGCCCTGCTCTCCCTCTCTTTTTTTCTTTTTATACTCTCAAACAAATCAAACTTTTTTCCTCTTGTTTTTCAAACCATGCACTTGTTTAACCATATCCATAAAATTAAAATGTTATTGCTGGCCACATTGCTTCACAAGAAGAGTGAAGGAAAATGACAACGAATGAATAGTCTGTTTGAATAGGACTCAATATTAAGGACTATTATTAAGACTGAATCATTTGCTTCTGATTTATCAAGATGTCTTGTTTTGTACAAATTGTCATCTATTGCATTGGTTCTGACATCTCAAAAAGAAAAGTGAAAGAAAATCTTTTCATTTCATACTAAGAGCTCTGTGTGGTTCAGAGCACTGATGATATTCCTTGCTTTTTATCTTGAGTAACTACATTCAAATAAAATAACATCTCTATGTGCCATCATACTATATGCATTTTATTTTACATCATTTTTAGCATATGCATTAGCTCAATTTAACAGCAGAAAAAACTCAGGGGTGATAAAGTCCAAAAACTCAATTGTCAAAATCTATTTCAAACAGCAGGTTATTTGGAATTTGAGCCACAAAGTACAGATAAACAAAGGTGAAAAAGTATGTTGATGTCCTAGACAAAATATGATGTAAGAGACAAAATAAATATAAACTGATGTAAACCGATAAAGTAACAAGGGTGCTAAATATTATATATTAAGGCTACAAAACCACAGGTTTATCTCCACTGAAGTGATCATAAAAAATGACCAATATGAAATTATAATTTTCAAAATGTTTGATTTTTTAGTTATTATGTCATACAATTTTGTTGTATTTATTGAGCAAAAGTTTGGAAACAAAATTGTTAATTTTAGGCTAATACAAAAACATCCTAATTTTGCATATTTCTATGACAACTACCCAGCATAAAAGTAATAGGGTAATGAGGCCTGGGAAGCTTGTAGTCATTAAAATCAATGACAAATTTGACTGTATACAAACAATATTTTCTTAAAAAAGCAAGGCCATTTTAAGCAGTTAAAGCTGGGTCAAGAGTGTTCTTAATTTTAAATAGGACAGAAAATAGCAAGTACAGGAAAACACTCCCATGATCCAGTGGGAATTACAGTATAAAGCAGATGAAAGTTACATTTATTACTACTATTTAAAAATAATGAAACACTCCACTAAAATGATGCATTAAAACACATATAAACACAACAAAAAAAAACTGTAAATAATTCACAATGATAACTGTTTTTTTTTTACAATAACAAAACTTTGTGTAATAAAATAACTTTACAAGAACCACATTTTCTTTTAATTAGCTTTGTCACTTATAAATAAAAAAGAACATCTGTTATAAAAAGTAACTGTTTGCAGAATCATCTAATATAACCAAAGAGGTCATATGTCTGTATAAAGTGCAGCATTGGGTTCTAACAAAACCTAGGAATGTAAATAGCAAGCGCTATAAATATTTATAAACATTGTATAATATAATTCATTTTTATTGCTCTGGCAAATCGGAGTTAGGGTCAGTTGCCTGGAAATAAGTCATCATAGTGCACATCAGTCACTGGTGATGTTTTTGAGATTTGATTATATTCTTAGTGATGTATTACATTATGTCAATTTGTAGATGCTTTTATCCAAAGCGACTTAGAAATAATAACATGTAGATTCAGCCATGATAAAGCACCCTTAGAGTAATAAGGATTAAGGGCCTTGGTTAGGGGCCCACATTAGCAACTTTTGTTCAAAAATCCAACTCTCAGATTGATTTAAGCACTGAAATTTAAAAACTATTTTAATCAGTAAAATGACATAATAAAACTTTTATCCTGTGTGTCATAGTGGTGCCTAAAATGAACCTCTTTGCCCAACACCACATATATTAAAGAGTGAGGTTATTTATTATGAAGTGAGGGTATGTACATAAAGATAGCAATTTAGCAAGTTGATCTAAAAAAGATGCTATAGAAAGTAATTTAATCCCAGGTGGAAAAGAGGGGCATGTAGTAGGCTGGTGGGGGTTGTCTGATGTACAGCTATAATTACTCACTCTCTGGTGTAAACTTTTTATATGCAATTATATGTCCCAACTTATAATTGCAAATTTATTAATTTATCCTTATAAATCATGACTTATACCCATATAATTACCCCAGCATGTAGATCCTTCAATCACTCAAGCATCTAATTAGATTCTACATTGCAAAAAATAGTAGATTTGAAGCAAACTGTAAACAGGTTCTTTATATTTTGTCTATACAAATATAATACATTTTTGACCGATAAATTTTACTCAAAAATACTTTTACTTAAAAAGAGACATATCATGTATTTCTATTTAAAGACTATATGATATGATAAAAGGAAGACAAATACGATTAGGGTACATATATATATTTTAATATAAAAGTTATAAAGGAATTCAATGGATACGACTCCAACAACATTGCGGTTTCAATCTCCTTTCTGTATTGCATGAACTTTTATCTATGGACAATAATACATATATTAGCATTTTTAATGACATGCTGGAAATATTCCACCTGATTTGACTAATGTAATCTGTCAGTACGTCAGTATTAGTGATTTGTCAGCATCAGGCCACATGTTTTCCCTGTTTATTCACATTGTCTACAACACATACACAAATGACAAATCGGTGACAAGCGGTGCAATGTGTCACCAGTTACTTAATCAAGTATCTTTTGCAAGCACTCTCACTTACTGACACACACACAATGAGCAGTTGTCTGCAGTAAATAAGCAACAGTCATTATTTTGGTCTAAAAATAAACATATGTACGATTTAGTCTTTTGGATCTATTTAGACTTTGGAATTATTGACACCTTGTATTTAACTCACAATGTCTTGATTATATCTAAAATGCTTGGTTTGTTGCCACTGAAATCCATGTGTAATATTTTTTATTGTTATTGTGATTATTTTAATTTCCATTTTTAATTAGAAACATTTGAATAACACAGCTTTAAAAGGAAATCAAAGCACAAGCACATTTTCGAAAATAGTTGAAGTGATCTAAGTAAAAGCTTGAAATTAATCAAAGATCACAAGAAAGTTTTCTTTGTACAACTAAATCATAATCATAATAATAACTCCAAGTATACAACCAATATTAATAATAATAAGAAAAACTAGTAGGTTGTGTGATTTATGGAGACAAATGTCTTATTCCATTTAACGCAAGTCAAAACTACTGACCAAGTTTAAAAGAAAAAAAAAAATAAAAAAGAAGTAATACAGTATGTATGAATTACAGTGTCACAGTTTAGCCTAGTAAAAGTTTGCCTTTTTTCTACAATATAAAACATTTATTATTTGGCCCCAGATTTGCCTTTCAACTCCCTTTAGAAATCTGCGTTTGACTGAATTCATCAGGTCAAAAACTGGCACACGTACATCGCTTCAATGCAGTATGGCCATGTGTGTGTGTGTGTGTGTGTGTGTATGCGCAGTCCCCACAGCTTTGAAGTCAAAATCAAAGAGATTTTCACACAGTGCAGTGAAAAGCCAGAGCGATCACTTTATTCTTACAATTAATAACAACTTTCTCTAATCACTGCTCCGAGACTTAGACTGTCACCCCACTATGAGCCTGAGAGGCATGTTTTTCTTTTAAAAATGAAAAGGAAGATTGGGTTTCAAAAAAACGAAGCTACATCTTTTCTTTTTCACCATATTAATTATAATACAGTATCAAAGCTGTTTCAAAAAAGTAAGAAATTAATAAATAAATTAAAAAAACAATTAAAGCAGGCAGGAAAAGCCATATGAATTTATAATAGAGAGTAACTCTTATATCTTGTCACGAAGAAAATGAAAGCAGGTCAAAAAATGTCTGAAACACCTGCCAGCTATCGGAATATTTCAAGAAAGTTATAAAGTGCTTTACTTTAAATATCTGTAAGCCATTAGAACTGAAAATCAGTTTATTTATCCTTTCATTCATTCATTATCTTCCGCTTATCCTCTATTAGGGTCGCGGTAGGGTTCCCCATGCCCATCCAGGGGAGAACGTCTCGGGCGCTGGGCAGACAGACCCAGGACAGGGCGCCAATCCATCGCTGGGCACACACTCACTCACACAGACACACTCTATAGGGGGCAATTTGGAGAACTCAATTAACTTGATCCATGTTTTTGGACTGTGGGAGGAAACCGGAGAACCCGGAGGAAACCCACGCAGACACGGGGAGAACATGGAAACTCCACCCAGATGGGGATTCGAACCGGGAATCCCTAGCGCTGAGAGGCGAACGTGCTAACCACTAAGCCACCGTGCCGCCCAGTTTATTTATTTTTGTAAAAATGGATAATTCATTAAAAACACAATCTGTACCTTAGCATCCTGCACTGTAAATGCTGCCCAGATGCCAATGGAGAAGAATGAGTTCCCACTGAGACTTGGTCCTTCTTCCTTTAAAACAAGCACATAACAGGAAGTCATTTTCCTTCCCACTGTCACTTCAGCTTGCTCTTTGGGGTCTTGGCTTAGAATACTAAAAAGCTACTTTGAGAATGCAGTATTGTAAAAAGCAATGACAATTATAAAGGACAATGTAAAACTTCACAACTATGTAAAATGCCATCAATCAAATTCTATAATACAGTGTGGTTTTTAAAAACACGAACATTGATTTATAGTTGTTTAAAAATACTTTAAAACATATCTAAAAAATTATGTCTAACCTACTGGCGCAACACATTAACACAACAACCAGTAACACAGAGGTGCTCAGAGAATTATTTACTTTGCTTTAAGTATGCTCTAGACTACTAATTGTACAAATGCAAATTGAAATTATAATATAATTCTGACAATGGTAAAAACAAGTAGGTGTTCCTAATAAATTGGCCAGTGGGTATATACATTAGGTTTTCAATTCAAAGTGTTTGGAATTAAGTCTGTTTCAGGTATATATGATGTCAGTTTAAGTGCCCATTCACATGAAAAATGTATTTCCTAAAGGTTTGTGATTTCAAAAGCCAAAAACCCCAGTCATGTGGACAAAAGGCTGAAATGCAACACAGCTCAGTGGTTTTCCCAAAACTCCTCCACTCTTCACCCCTTTTCTTATTCTCCCTCTCTCCATCACTCGAAGGAAGATATCAATTTACAGCTGTCAGTGGGTGTACTGGGCCTTGACCCAGCTGTACCGTGAAGCGAAACAGCCCTGCTAATATTCACTTAACTCCCATGACACATGTTTGTCCCTATAAAACACACAATGGCACATACAACAAACTCTCTCATGATGTCTCACAGCTTTTCAGAACTGCCAGTATATAATAGTTTTACAAAATCGTCTACAATTGCATAACTTCCACAGAATCTGCAATGTGTTTGGTTTCTTTAAGTAAGACACTTCTTTTTGATATCTCTCTATTAAAATGTTTTGACAGACGGTACTATGTCTCAGGTTCTTATTTAGAGAACATACACACAAACACATACAACCAGATCCAACCGGTTTAGACACATACACCTTAGTATACTTTGCAATTGATGTGAAATTGAAGAAAGCTTGCTCACGCGTTTCTGCATTGTTTGTGGTAGTCATCCATTAATACTTCATTGGTGCTCACATAAATGCTGCTTACAGGACACAGGTGACTACAAATTAAAACTAAGAACATTTAGACAAACAATTTCAATTGCAGAGCTAAATGACCAATAAGTATATACTGTACCAGTAATGCAATTTATTTTAATAATATTAGCCTGTTAATATTTACTCAACTCCCATGACAAGTTTGTCCCCATAAACACACAATGGCACACACAACAAAATTACTCACGATGTCTCACAGCTATAATATATTGCTTTTCTGGTTAGAGGCTAACTACATTTCATTGTCCCTGTACCTGTACTGTGCACCATGACAATAAAGTTTAATCTAATTTAATCTAATCTAATAATCTCTTTTTATTTTTGCTTTTGGTTTGCCACTTCATTACTCTTATTGATACTAATTTAAAATATACGCCGGTCTCC
This sequence comes from Corydoras maculifer, assembly GCA_019802435.1. NCBI lineage: Eukaryota > Metazoa > Chordata > Actinopteri > Siluriformes > Callichthyidae > Corydoras > Corydoras maculifer. Next base: position 2,112,665 of record JAFMOD010000046.1, read on the forward strand.
AGTGTGAGCACACCTTTCAATTTAATTCTGACCTTTGCAATAGATATAGGAAATGTAATTACTGTTCTCCAGGCTAACATTATCTTAGATTCTTACTTGTCTCACTTAAACTGAATGCTGAGCCAATGTAACCTGCTGGTGGACATCATAAAACACATTACCTTTGGGTCTTCTTACCTTCTAAACTATTCTGACTGACCACTGACACAATCAAAAACAAAGAGGAATGGAAAAACGCATAGAAGAATGTAAATTTCAATTTATATGCACTTTTTACGGGCAGCGTTCTCCGGTTTCCTCCCACAGTCCAAAAACATGGCTCAATTGAGTTCTCCAAATTGCCCCGTCTAGAGTGTGTGCATGTATGTGAGTGAGTGAGTGAGTGAGTGTGTGCCCAGCGATAGACCGATAGCGATAGTCCTGGGTGTATCTGCCCAGCGCCCAAAACGTTCTCCCCAGGATGGGCATAGGAACCCCCCCCCCCGCGACTCTAATATAGGATAAAGCGGAAGCTAATGGATGGATGGATGAACTTTTTACATGCTTCATTACACTTGTGTCCTTTTGAACCGTATACATTTTTGTGATCTAACTACACTTTGTTGCGCTACGTTTTTTAAACTTATCTTTTGATGGACCACTTTAAGCATTCAAGCAAATCTAATTCCAATTGTTTTCTGCACACTGCTTTATCTTCGTGATATGACTTTATCTATTTAAAAAAAAAAAAAAAAAAAAAAAAAATTTTTTTTTTTTGGCCACGGGCTTATGTTTGTGCCTGTAACCCTAACAACAAAAATCAAAGGCTTTCATGAATTTTCTTGCACATGATTTCAGGTGAGGAATGTCTTGCAGCACCTTTTTGATGAGTGGAAAAAATTAATTTGGCTGCCCATGTCATAAAAAAGTGTAGAATTCACTAGCCTTGAGCAAAACGTCTATTTTTTTGAGTTTCAAAGAAGGAAGTTGTCAGTGGAAGACAAGGTCTATGTGTGTGTGGCCATAGGTCATAGTTCCACAAAGAGTGAAATGAAAAGATTACTCTCTCCCTTATCAGCTTGCTCTTTCAGTGCAAGATTTTATTTCATAGTGTGTGAGAGGGAGCTTCATGCTGCCATGCTTTTAACCTCTCTGCTGAAATAGAAGTCAGACATGTCAACAAAAAGCAAAATAACATTTGCCATTAAATCCCCCGATAACCCATGTTTCTCCCCACCTTTTTGGCATTTTATCTCTCTGTAAACTCAGAATTCTTTAGCTCATTGGTTTACCATACCCTGATTTAGAACACTTATTATAAATAAAATCATTTAACAATTAAATTCTCATTGTTGCTTTTTCAACCTGCTGCATTTTATACTTTGTCAAAATATGTGAAATTTGATGAAAGGGATTGTGTACATAACTATAGCTAATTGTTTTCAACTTCGTACATAAAATGCACAATGTCATATTTTGATCAAGTATGTATCATATTTAAATACAATGTGCCATTCAAGTAAGAACTAACTGCATTAGTTAAATCATTAAACTTGCATAAGCAACAAACAAATTTGTATGACTTGCGTATATTTAAAGCTTTCATCAGTGCAAAAGCGTATATTGGGATACACATATGCAGAATATTGCAGTCCAGAAAAGATGTTTTTACTGGATGTCCATGGTTATTTTTGCAGGACAATGGCAGACCTCATCTGGCATGTGTTACAACAGTGTGGCTATACACACTGTCAAAACATGTGCTTAAATAAGAAGTCTGAAATGTCCATCTAATTAATCAAGAAGACGACAATGGATAATCTAGGACAGGGAATCAACTGAAGTGTTGTATCAAGCAGCTTCAAAATCAGAATTATTTAAAATCAGTATTGAAAAATATAGCGAATTAGTATTGAAAGTGTTTTCCTCCCACATTCCAACAGACACTATACATACAGACCAATAGATACATTGGAGAAATAAAGTAAATCATACATTTATAATCATCCATTTACATTTGGTCATTTAGCAGACACTATTATCCAAAGCGACTTACAGGGTGAGCACAGGGTTAATTACAACATCCCTGGACCAATGAGGGTTAAGGGCCTTGTTCAAGGACCCACAATTGTACCTTCAATGGACCTGGGATTTGAACCACCAACCTTCAAATTGATAGCCCAACACCTAACCACTGAGCTACCATGCCCCCCTGTCATCCCTGTCTGGAAACAGGCTACTGGGCCACTTGTCTTGACAGTAATCTCCTAAATAAACTAAACAAAATGTTACATGCTTAAACATGCTTTTAATAAAATTTATAAAAGCCCATACATGTGTGGAAAATAAAATAAAAGAAAGTGTCAGTGGTTTTAAACAAGGCTTAGCAGAAATGAATGTTCTACTCTGCCATATTCCAGTGCAAGTTTACCATGCTGCATTGAAAAAAAAGGATTAAAAGGGATTTCAGCCATACAAGAACTGGCAAAAATGTGTGTGAGACGGCTGGTGAACCAGAGGGTTGGAACATAGGTGGGCTAGTTGTAGTCCACAGCAGAGCAGAGTAATGGAGAGAATGAGAGGGAGGGAGGTAAAGCGTTGAAGCGAGAGAGCAGAGGTAATGGAATATCGAACACTTACTTAAATAATATGCCAAAGGAAGACAAAGGAACAATGCAGTGGATCTCAGAAAACTGGCAATGTGGTTTCAATGAAGGAAGGTTTGAATATAATCACCTTGGAAATTATTAGGTGCAGCTTAAATACAATTTGAGGATTTGCATTCAATTAGAGAACTTAGCATTTGACAAATAAGGTGCAAAAGGCAGAGAAACAACCTAAACAAAGCAACAGTCTATTTACTGTCCGAATACACCTTTAAACTAAAAGCCAATTTGGAATTTGTTCTGGTATCTCCTGAGCTTCTAGATGAATTCCACGTAAACACAGAGAGAACAGGTTTCATTTGGATGGTGTACTGTTTGTCAGTTCTGTGATGATACTGATGCGGTGAAGGGATTTTGGTGAGCAGTCAGTCAGAAAAAAATAAATAAATCACGGTTTGTTAATGATATAATATCTATATTCAAATTGATAATGATTGTAAATTTTGAGGGAAATTCAAAGCAACAGATCTTACAATTAAATACTTTGAAAAAGTATTATATTCTTTAATTTATTTAGTGGAGTTATTGATGTTACTAATGCCAGCTTTAAAGCCTAATTATAGTTTGAATATGAGGATTAGTGTGGAACTGTGAGAGTGAGCGCATGTGTGCTGGCGTATGTGCTGATGCACTGATTGGCTCTTTTCATTTAAAATAAAGTGGACGAAAATCAATGTGTCTGCATTATTTCAGATGAGCTATTCTTTCATCAACAATGTTGCCATTAGATGCACACACACACTACCAAATGAAGTAATCAGGGTGTGTGTGTGTGTGTCTATGTGTGTGTGTGTAAGATAGAAAAAGAGCAAGGGAGGCAACATGATTACAACTGGTTGATGATACAAGTCCATTTGCAAATTTGCTGAGCCAAATTTATTGTAATGGACAACTCTGCACTATTCACTTGTAAAAAAGTAGCACAGCAGACCAGCCAGCCCTGGCTTGCCTTCCTGTAGTAGGCGATTTAATAGATATCAGTTATCAGCAAACGTTTTTACCACCATCAATGTAGTTTTTGATCACATCCACACTGTAAACTATGAACAATTCAGTTCAGGATTTATGATGTTTAATAGGCTTTAAACATCAAAACCACAAGTTTAACTTATTTTTGTTCAATTATAAAATGATATTATGTACAGACAAGGGTAAAAGTAATATTTTATATTTTTCAACTGTATATTTAAGTTCATCATGACCTAAAGTATAATTGTGTGGTCATCTATATTAAAGACAAATAATACAAAGCATAAAAATAGTTTAAAGGTTTACTGTCATAATACATATTCATTTTTTATTGAGGAAAGGTTTATCAGCAAATTTTATACATTTAAAGCCACTGCCAAACAATTGTAAGTAAGAATTATTTATATCTATGTTTTCTCAAAACTAGTTCACTTCATAAAACTAAATTTTATTTATTTATTTTTTTTCATAAATCATGAGACTTTTATAAATCTTGCGCTAATCATTTATTTGTCTTTTTCTATTTGCAAATGAGGGGTGGTAGTTTATCTAGTACTAGCTCAAGTTACTTTCTCTCTTACTTGTAAGTCACTTAGGATAAAACAACCGAGAAATAAGAAAACAAAACTTATAAATTGTAAATGCTGTTTCGCTAGTTTTGAGCAGCCCAGCACTTTTTGGTGGGTAGGGATTTAAACTTTAAACACACACACCCAAACAAACTCAAAACACACACACACACACACACACACACACACACACACACACACAATTATCATCAAGCCGTAGGCCTTAGGTTTATAAACCTGGAAGAAACTTTTGAGGCATGAAACTTGCTGGTATGGCAGTTTAAGATACAGACAACCATAAAATACTGATGATGGAGGGGAATCTATAATTATTACTTGCCTGTGAACAAAAGAGCGGGTTTTGGTTTTAATTTTTCTCAACTGCAAGCAGTGAAATAAAAGATAAGGTTGACAGTTACATAACTCTACAGAGCATTGGCCAGTCGTATTTTGCTTTGTTTTTGTCTATAGGATCTGTTTTGTAAAAGCAATACTAGTCACGTCCACAAGAAAAAATAAATACAGTGAAACTGCAGATACTTTTAAAAGCACAGAGTGCAAGTCCATGTTAGTAATTGGTAGTGCTTTCGAGTCTGAAAAAGAGTCTGCTAAATGACCAAATACAAATAGGGAATGTAAATATTCACTTGAAACAACAACCTGGATAGCTCTGAAGAATCTAGGAATTATAGTTATATTCTGATTAATCCAGCTCTTCACGGGTTATTATTATTCTTTTATCTCCTCCACGGCCACAAATTTAAAGATACCAAGTCACCCATGGCAGAATCTCTACATGCTGTGTCTCATAAGGCTCACAAAAGGGAGCTGAACGCCTGAAAAAAGCTAATGGACATGATGCATAAGCTCCTAACAGCAAGGCTCTGCACTAGTAAGTCACAAAGGTGGAATAAAGAATTTCTGAGTATTTATGTGAGGACTATTTTTTCTTCCCTTTTCACATAAAAAATACATAGACTGTGGATGAACTAATTAAGATAATTAAGATTCTTTCCAATATACCATGAAATTATTTTTGTGTTTGTAACTATAAGTGTTATTATTTCTGTAGTTCACAGTTGTATGTTACAAGTGTGCAGCAAAATGGGTTCTTCAAAGGCAGCCATGAAAAGCCCCATTTCCCAAAATGATTGAGTTGATTTGTAAAAAAAAAAATATTGCCTGAGAATTAAAAAGCTACTGCGGTACATATAGCGTCTTTAGTAAAACTTGGTAAGATATGACAGTGTCACTGCATTCAAAAGCTAAACCTAAAACAAGTAAGGAAAAAACCACATCAACTGCATGCTTAGTGCTGAAATACCAATGGATTCTCTAAGCGCCAGTTTATCTTTGATGGTTCAGAAACATTTATGAATTGTGTGCTCAATTTTCAGCTAACCTTCAGAAAATAATAATTCTGTGTGGCAAAGACAAACAGGTCCATTAACCTTATTAACAGCACAAAGTATAAATGTCAATATCTGCCATGCTAGAGAGGTGAATCATTGACTCCTGCATGGGTGACTTGCATATGTGCAATGGTACCAATCCAATGCCATATTTTGAATTTTGAAGAGTCACACATTCCCAGCAAAGTGAAAGAAAGTCAATAGTGGTTTCAGCAGTACAATTCTGCACATGCATGGCTAATGAAATGGAATAAAGCATAATCAAAGAGATAAAGAAGATACAAAAATGACATTAAAAGAATTGTATGTGATGGATGTAATCAGTCCATTTCTTCACATATTGTGTTCAAAACATAAACTTTATTCTTCTTTGTAAATCTTTGTTGTGAGAGAACAGGGTGCTTAGGGACGTTGTCCTGCTGCACAACGTATTTTTTTAATGAAATGAAGCTTGCAAGCAGATGTCATTACATTGTTCTTTAAAGCTTGCTGAAATACTTTAGAAGTTTAACATTTCATCAATGATGGCAGCAAAATAGGCTCAAAATCACAATAGCACATTCATTTTTTGGTTGTCCAAAATTTGGTTTGTGCCTGTAATAGTTAGCAAAAAGCAGGTCGCAGTGTTCTTCTTGGAAAGCTCCAGCTTTGTCTGTTCAACCATAACAACCAAGTACAATATTGCTGTTTATTACTCTCCTGATGGTGATCTTATGAACTTTAATATCAGCCAGTTTGAAAAAGGCCTTTAGTTGCCAAAAAGTTACTCTCTCTTGTTTATTTATGACTTCATGAACTATTGCATGCCTTATTCTTATTGCAATCTTTTTTGGCCGCAGACTCCTAAAAAGTGTAAAAAATATCTTAAAATGCCTCCATTTATACGCATTTGTCCGAAGATGGATTGATAGATTCCAAACACTTTACAGATATTTTAGAGTTCACCTTAATCTCATCATCATCCCAATAATTAAAATTTAATCCATTATCTTCCGCTTTATCCTATATTAGGGTCGCGGGGGGGGGTTCCCCATGCCCATCCAGGGGAGAATGTTTCGGGCGCTGGGCAGATACACCCAGGACAGGGTGCCAATATATAGCTGGGCACACACTCACACAAACACACTATATGGGGCAATTTGGAGAACTCAATTGACTTGATCCATGTTTTTGGACTGTGGGAGGAAACCAGAGAACACAGAAGAAACCCACGCGGACATGGGGAGAACATGGAAACTCCCAGATTGGGATTCGAACCGGGAATCCAAGACAGTATTTAAAAATAAATGTCTAAATCATAGGTATGAAACCATAAATTAGGATTGTATGTTGCATGTCTGAAAATATTTGTGTGTTTGTTTTCAGGTTAAATTAGAATAATATTCAGTTTAAATTAGGAAAGGTTTAAGAATTAATGAAATTAGTGTTTGGGGGTAGGCAGAGCCTATCCTAAAGCTTGAAGGGTAAAAGAAAGGGAAATACACCAGCCTGCAGTCAATCACATGACAGACCTACACGTACATTCACACCCAGAGGCAACCCAGTATCTCCACTTCAGTTCACTAATTCATGCAACATGACTTTCTTTTTTTTCAGCTTTTTTGTGGAGTGTATGCTGAGCATACACATCATATTAAAGTAGTTTGAATATACTGCAATCATCCATGAGTTAAAGAAAACAAAATATGCACATTCATCACCAAACAAAAGTTTTTATCTCTAAAACGCATGCAAAAAAATTTATTTAAACCTTACTAAAACGTTCTGCAGTTTCAAACATCCACTAAATACCTAACAAATCAAATCATTCTTTACTCTGCTTGGGTCCTGAATAAGGGTGCTAAACACGTGGAAAATTTATTTTTAAAATTGTAATTATATTTTTTGTTAAAGACATTGATAAGGAAAAACGCAGCCAGTGTCACATAGGTTTTTAGTCTGGGAGAAAGCAAAACGGTAACAATTTTGAGCAATTCAAATTTCACAGAACATTTTTATAAAGATTTAATGTGTTCTACTCTACAGTGTCATCGTGACCCCAGCAAATGGCAAAAAAATACTGGAAACCCATCTTGTAAAAAAGAAAAAAAATCCTTTAATATATGGTGTGGCCCCACGGGGCTCAGGATTCTATATTATGAGAAGGTCACAGCTTTTTTTATAGTAAGGGATACAAATAATAGAAAACCTTTTATTTAATGTAACATCACTTTAAAATTTAAATAACAAATATCTACATAATTTCCATAAGTAAACATAGCTTTTATTTGAAGGGGTGCATGATACCACATTTATAGATTGTTATTAATTGTAGTATTTCGTTTAATCGGCTACTAGGGTTATAGGAGCATTTCCCATGCCCATCCGGAGTGAACGTTTCAGGCACCGGTCAGATACACCCATGACCTGGATCCCCAGCACCAAGAGTCAAATGTGCTAACCACTAAGCCTGTTGTAGTATTACTATTTGTTATGTTATGTTTACCACAATCTGCAATACTCAATGTACAATACTACACTGGCTTTCTGTGGCTCACTTTCTAAGATGCTCTTGACATATATTGAATGCGTGTGTGTTGATCCTCTCCCAGCAGTTTCACAGGATTTTCCAAAATAAATGGTAAGTCTTTTATAAGGTGTTGCTTGATTCCAAATTTCCCTTGAGGATAAGCAAAGTACCTGTCTATGTGCTGAGATTAAAATCAAAAGATTCATGACACCATGATGCTAAGAACTTATCAGTGTGGGTGAGGTGTAGCCAATGCCATTTGTACCTTGCTTTTCTTGAAGTTGTCAAGTAAAAACAATAAGTGGGACCTGTTAAACCTTTTCTGAATGTCATTTTAAATGGTAATTATATTATGTTTCTACCCTTCATGCCCAGAGAACTGAGCAGAGGCATTAGGATTTACAGTTAGTGATATGGTTAAAGATAAAGTCTTAAGTACTTTTAAGCTTTTTTCCTGACATTTCACAGGGAGAGAAATTAAGCTTGAGTGTCAACGCATGTTAAGCTTGTGCCACTAAATGAGCTATGCAGCAACCCGAATTGAGAAAAAGTATTCAACTGATACCAAATTTATGTATGCAGCAATGCTGGAATATATTTTAATTGTTAAATTACTATAGATTCAAAGAATTTTTACTCTGGTAAAGATGATCAAGATGGAGCAAACCTTTTTGCTCCACTTTTTATCCATGGTCTCAGTTCCTCTTACTGTAAAGAGGGACTTTGTAGTTCTACCATTCCAGAATGTAGTCCATCTGTTTGTGGACTACTGTACATACTGTGTACATCCCCTTTATGCTGTTCTCTAATGGCTAGGACCCCAATTGTACCATCACAGAGAAGGTGCATTATTACTATCCCAGCAGTGTCACTAAGGTTAAGAAATGAACCTGCTGCACTAAAACCCCCTCATCAAATTAATGTCACTGCAGAACAGACAAACAATACACCACAAAAATTCTACCACAACTGTGATGGTCTGGACCAAGAAGAACAGAGAACCAAGATGGGACTAAAAAAACAGTCTGTAATTGTAAAACTACCAAATCCATCTAGAATAGAGCAAGAAAGAGGTGTGTCCAAACATTTGACTGGTACTGTACCAGAGTTTGTTATAACAAAAACCTAACAAGCATATGTAATAAAAAAACACTTCTATTCAGTGTTCTTCAGAGCTATGTGGGTACATTTTAATCCTGCAATTGTATATCACAAAAGAGCAATAGCATGACAGTTCACAATAATGGCCAGCGTTTGGATGATTAGGTCCAGTCTCTGTAAATTGGAAGCTTATTTCAGACATAAAGTGGCTGCAAAGTGCAGTTACAGCAAAGACCAATTTGCACTTTTCTTTCGTCATGTACAAAGATCTAGTCTCCTTAGTGTTCAATTTAGAGGCTGGATGATTTTTGCCACTGTGTAATGCATACATTTAAAGCAGGCTACGCATCACCTGTATATAAGAATAGTCAGATATGAATATATATTTTAATCAGCAGCCGTGTTAGAGAAATGTTATACATTACAAATTAATCACCTCATGGTAATTGATGAAATGATAAATTATTAGGTGCCAAGCCAGGGTGTCCATGGAATAGGCTCCAGCACCCACCTTGGTCCTAATAAGGATAAGTAAATTCATTCATTCATTATCTCCCGCTTTTTCCTCTATTAGGGTCGCGGTGGGGTTCCCCATGCCCATCCAGGGGAGAACGTTTCGGGCGATGGCAGATAGACCCAGGACAGGGCGCCAATCCATCGCTGGGCACACACTCACTCACACACACACTCTTTATGGGGCAATTTGGAGAACTCAATTGACTTGATCCATGTTTTTGGACTGTGGGAGGAAACCGGAGAACCCGGAGGAAACCCATGCGGACACAGGGAGGACATGCAAACTCCACCCAGATGGGGATTCGAAACGGGAATCCCTAGTGCTGAGAGGTGAATGTGCTAACCACTAAGCCACCGTGCCAGGATAAGTAAATTATCCTAAGAAAATAAATACATGAAATGTATAGCTGGGAAGAGGATTATAATAATGTAGAGACTTTTTGGACATTAAACATTTGGAAAAACAGTAGAAACCCAAGTTGCAAAAAATTATTTGAACTTTTACTTATCTACAAATCAGTGGGAAATGTAACAATTACTCAAGAAAAAAAAAGTTCACTTGGTAACTTTAACAACTAATCTTGTTTTGTAATGTCCATTGTTCGTGTTTCTTTGCAATGTTGTCTTCATGTGGCTTAAGATGTAAAATATTCTTGACATTTATTAAATGTGTGAGTGATAATCCTCTCTCCCTTCAGCTTCATAAGATTTTCCATAGAAATTGTGAGTTTTTTATGAGATGCACTTTGTTCCAAATTTCCCATGAGGATTATCGAAGCATCGGTCTTTGAATTTAGATTAAAGTCAAAAGATTCATGACACCATAAGAACATATTCCAGCAATGGTGAGGTGTGGAAAATCGCATTTGTCCTTTTCCAGTCTTGAAGTTGTTGAAAGTAAAAAAGAAAAAGAAAAAAAAAATGTGACCTACCAAACGCTCTCTTACATGCTTTTGAATAAATTACATTAAAAGGTAATCTCTTATTTTACTATCCATACCAACATGTCTGCATAGAAATAGCAGGATTTATCATTAATTACATGGTCAAAGATAAAAGATGGCATTTCAGGTTGAATAAAAAAGTTGGATTACAGGCTGTCACACATTTGGATATTAACATTTCAATTTCCCAATTTTGTGGGCAATGCAGAACAGGCCACTTATTTATTTTTGGCAAAAATTCAACTCATACTAAATTTAATAATAAATTATTACATGCCAAAATGCTTGTAACAACAACAACAACAACAACTACAGCTCCAAAGACCTGTTATGTAAATGGTTAAGGAATCATTGCCGAGAACATTTTATATCAGGCATAGTATTTTGTAAAGCAGAAAGATTCAGAATAAACACAAATTCTAAAACTGACAGTTACAATTAGGAACATAACAGATTCATGCTGGTTAGGGTCATAGTGACCACAAAATCTTAAAATACATGTCTTTCCTCACTTATGTGCATCCCTGCATGTATGTATTTAAATTTTTTTAGACGACTTATGATTGGAAAGTAAAACAATATATTTGACACCACTTAAGGAAGTAGTACTTATATCATGTACTGTAAATATCATGTATTTGTCTCTATTTTCTTAAGGATGTGAATGTCAGAAATCAAATCTATATAATGTTTTAAATAAATGCAAAAGGCTTCATCATTTAAATCAGTGTGCTGCCTTTTCCTCTCTCTCCTCCATTAGATTTCCCAAACATGGCACCCCAGCATTGTCTTAATCTTATTAAATCTATTGTGATAATAACTGAAAGTGATAGCAAGAAGTACCCAGCAGCAAAGGCAACTTGTTTTCCATGTCATTTTACTCCAAGGGGGGAATAATAAGGAATGTGAAAGGCAGCTGGAGACATCAGAAGCCCTGTTCAAATTAAATATGGACAAAATGGTCTCTTGTATGTAGGCAGATCTAAAATGGTGCTCTTTGTTTCATAATTAAGCAATTTGTTCATTTATTTAAGCAAATCGAAATCTTTAATACAAAATTATCCATACAATATAAGGCAATAAATGTATAATTAAACTGCTTGGACAAAAATATTGGTATTATTTTTTAATAATTGAGGTACTTTATTCTGTCATTGTCCCAAGTATATTTATATTACTCTTCACTTAATACTCTACTACTTGGGGTAGCGGAGGGAAGGTGGGGGGTATTTCCCATGCCCATCTAGGGGAGAAAATTTTGGGCGCCGGGCGAATATACTCAGGAAAAGTATTCCAATCATGGAGAGAACATGAAAACTCCACCCGATCTGGATGCAGACCGGGATCCCCAGCGCAGAGGAAACATGCTAACCACTAAGCCACCATGCCACCCACTTTTCTAAATTGGCAGAATATTGCTCTGAATAACAGGCTATTGCTATGAATGCTATGAAGTACATTAACTAAATTTTGTAATCATGGTATTGCCAAAGATTTTGATTTAATTCCCTTTGGTTCTTTTTATTGAGTCAGAGTACTTCAATGTACCTAGTGCAAATAGTAGGTAAAGAAAAATATGTAAATAAATGTTTCTGGAAAACTCCATGCTCTTGCTTCACACTAAAGTAAAATCATATGCATTGCCTATCAGGCAGGCTACTTAAGTATGGAGGTGGGGGCTAAGATAAAGGAAGTAATAAGAAGGATCAAGAGTAGGCTTGACTTTATCTCAGTTTAATTAAAGTAGGCAGATGAAATTACTGAAGTAATCTCTTCCAATCACTTCAAATCAAGTGGAACTCCCTATTGTTTATTTCATGGAATTCTAAAAGAGTTAAAAACACGTAGGGCACAAACTCACCAGCCACAGCTCATTTTTTCTACAATCATAAATGCACTTACCATATAAATGCACTTTTTGCTTTTCTTTTAACTTTTCTTTTCATTAAAAATAATTTATATATTTATGATCTGTAATAATTTGACTCAACAGTTGGTGGATATTTTCAGCTCTGTGACAGAGTTTAAAAAAAACTGTCTATTCACAATCAGAGCCATTGACTTTACTGTTCCACCTTGTAGGTGTGAAATTACAATCTTAGAATTACTCATCCTTCATCAGTGCACACAAAACGCTTGTGGGTGGATATTATAGCCAATGGATTTCAGCAGCACAGCACTACCACTTTTGAGACACCACTGCATTTAAATAATCCACTTTTCAACAAATGGTTGACCATTTTTCTCAAAACTTAATGTGTAAATAATCTTTGATTTCATTAAAATAACTAAACTTATTATCTCCTTATTAAAAATAAAATGGCTACCTGCTTATTAAGGGTCAATTATCGACAGTTTACACTCTTATAAGTATTCAAAAATATTTTACTGGTTGTGGTTGAATAATAAAAAAATATACATACAGGGAAAAAATTATTAGCGAATTACTTGGTATTTAAAAAAATATATTTTTTATTTTTATGCCATCACTGAAAATGGGTCAGCATTTTTCTTTTAAAGTCTTGCCATTTATGTCAATGCCTTCAAATTCTTGGGATGGTTATTGACATGCCTTTGGTTCATTCATCACTAGTGATGATAGGCATATATAAGAGCAGAAGATGTAATTAGCTTTCAATACTTTCATATTCATTCTGCCCTTGAAACACCATTTCAAATGTCATTGAAACCATGAGCTCATGAAACATTGACAGGCTAATAGAACAATTTTGTTTGGATTGTTCAGCAGCAAATCATATGTTCAGTGAAACTCAAAGCCAAAGGGGCACTGCGTCCTTGTCGTTTCCACTTGCTTTGTATTGGATAACAACCAGAGACTTTGGAAAAGTACAAAGAATCTTCACACTGGAATGGCAACTACTGTTAAATACTATGGCACATTTTAAAAAAAACAAATTTCATTCTACTTTTACTGTTTCTGGTCAGTATAGATTTCCATTACTATCAAAGCATGAACACATCTCAAATTAACTCATGAAACGAACACCTAGGGCAGTCAACAGAACAAGGTTAATGAACAAATCTGCTGATGGCTTACTTTCTCATTGACCTTTGCTCCATTTGTCCTTTAAATCAATTGTATTTTGTGCAAAAGCTCAAACAATTAACAGAGTGATCAATAGTTTGTCTCTAAAATAGCAGAATAGCATTGGTTACAGAGATGAAATAAGGGTTGTTTATTTAGGAATAAATGTAGGGATGTTTCAGCATGTAAACATAAAATATTTCAGTAATGTTTACTTAGGACACACAACAGTATGAAAAGAAAAACGGAAGGAATAACTGATGTAAGGACAAACCAAAAGACAGCTGACAGTATGGATAAAGGGAAAGACAGAAGAAAATACGGAAGATCGTTTGGACAAATAGAGAAGGACGATATATACTGTTAAACTATTTTAGAAGACAAGTACATTAAATTCCACACACACACACCTATTGCAATATTACAGATATAGGTTACAAAGAAAAAATAGAAATATGAAACTGTTGAAATGAAAAGGTCAGCGAAAGACTGAGTAGTCAATTACTGAAAAAGGGTAGAACCTTATTGCACACTTAAGCGATCAAAAAAAGGGTGTATCTGTTAAACTTTATTACTAATAGTTTCTTTTTTATATATTTTTAATATCTTAATATTTTTCACATTTTGAGATTCTCCATTTTGCACAATCCTCTACTGGACAGTGGGAGGAAACCAGAGAAACCTTAGAAAACCATTGCAGACACACGGAGAACATGATCAAACTCATGTCATGGTCAATAAGCACTAAAATGAAACTAAAAACTAAAACCGAGACAACAATTTTCTCTGATTCTGAAGATGATGCATTGTGTAGCACTGCTATCACACAAAAGTCTAATTACTAAATTACATGTATGAGTAGGTGTACACTTTCATAAAATGCTTCTGATCTTTGAGTGCTTTCAAGAAAGAGTGGGTTATGTTTTAATCTCTTTGGCTCTTTAACCCCTCCCCTCCTCGCAAAAAAATCTTTCACTCTTAACAATTCAAAGCTCATAGTAGAAATGAAAAAGTGCTTTAATGCATTATTAAGACTTGTGATAACTGATCCATTACACTTCCATTTTGTCATTTACACCAATGGTTAAAAAGTGTCACTTTGCATTAAATCTTTTTCAAAGGCTGTCTCCCATCAACATAATTACAAGCCCTCAATTCCCCAGCCCCATTATTTTTGTCTATACACCAAAGCCAATTATGCCACTCTTTGACTCCTCGTGATACAAATTGTTAACCAAGGGATTATTCGAACATGTTTCTGCTTTCAGAAAAACAAAGGCATTCATTTAAACTGCTTCCTTGCTTTTCCACTGTCTTTCTATAAAATAACATATGTATAAGAAGAGTTTTAAGACTTTACGATGATGGATGGTTGTCCATCATGGCCAAACAGATGTGAAGAATTTATTACGATTGTTTAATCAAGTATTTAAAAAAAATAGCAATGTAGAATATTGTATTTTAAAAAAAAGGTCAAATAGGTTATTCAGTCTTAATGTCTAATTGTATGATAATTCTATAATGGTGCAACTGTGGCATATACAATTGTCCTGTGAGGTAAATACAGTATTCTGATTTTACATCTTTATAACAATAATTTGAGGGTAAAATTTAAAGTTAGTTTTTTGGGGTAACTTGGTAGTTTCTTAAAACACATATGTCGTTATTGAAGAGTATTTCAGAGTATTACATTATAAGTAAATATTCAGATGGTAACTTTTCCAAATTTCCTAGTGGCTCTTTATTTTTATGGAAAATTGATATTTAAGCTCACACTTTCTTAAAACCTGATTTTGTGCTTTATTTAAAATGAATTATCTTGTTTCTTTACCTAGAGTAATTTTCTTAAACCCTTCTTGGTGCTTTGAGGGTAGACCTTAAACTCTTCTCTCTGCACCAGTCTTTTGGAGAGTGATGTAACATTAAGAAGATTGCCTGCACCCATACTAAACTGTGGTAAACTCAGAATTTATTTTCCTGAATGGCCCTCTGTGATTGCATTAATACAATATAGATGAGTTTAAAGTTGGCTCCCTCCGAACGCCATGTTTGGAAGTAGTGATTGGAACCTTACATCCATGAGTGATTCATGATAATAGACACACAAATCCATACACAAGCACACACATTTCTCCATCTGGCTAAGTGATTAGGGATTTTGTGGGCCATGAAATATGCAGCAACATTCTTTAAGATCATGTCTGCCAAAGGCAGCACTATTCCCTCACCCCAAAGACCTAAGCCAGTTCCACACAGTACATTCTCCACAGTCGACTGAACTCTCACAGTGGGGACCAGGTTCAGCACTGAGGTAATTCAACACCAGTGATTGCACTGTGGCCTCCGTCTGTATTTCTCCAAGCTTGTTTTTACAAAACTTCTTCACCAGTCAAAAGGAAAATTAAAATGCATAATTGCCCTGAAAGTTAAAGAAAACAGTGGTTGCCAGCATACAGTCGCTACTTGATTTGGTACACATTTCTGTATCTTGTTTCAAACCACCACACAGTAGCTTTTATTTGGGTGGTGGATCAATCTTACTAATGCAATGGCACTGATGTGGTGGTGTCCATGGGTGTTGTGCTGCTACAGGTACATCTATATATTTGCTTCAGACAAAATCATGAAGCACTTATATTTGTTAATTTAAAAAAGCAAAAAAGCTCAGGTAAGAAACAATCCAGTTAATAAAAAGTGTGCAAATCATAAAATGATAGAAAAGATCGATAAATATGTTTCTTTCAGATTCCTTTCAAGTCTTTGTTTTAAATCACAAAATAAATACCTTTTGCATAAATAAAAATTTCTCGGAGTGTTCAGGTGGGATTTTGACCTATTCCTCAGGCAGTATTTTTCATCTTCTTAGCACATTTGCTATGTGTCATACTTGTAGGTCAAATTCCTGTATCACTGGGGCAATTATCCATAAACGAAAGGGACATCAATTAACTGTTAACTAGCCATAAAACAGCTTGTTGAAATATTTCTGAGTAGTCAGAGAATTAGTAAGTAAGCATGCAGTCCAAGGACTATTCAAAATAAAATCAGTTGAAAAAGGTTTTTTAAAAAAAGGTTACCTTTAACTTCTCGCATTTCATAAAAATATATTTTTAAAGTTTTTCAGGTGAATGTTTATTGTTTTGATGAAATGTGTGATTGTAATGTTTAGAAAACGACTTTGACTGTTAGCATACAGAAAGAAAATATATATTATTTAATCTATTGAGAATATTTTTTTTCATTTAAATGGCATTTGTAATTATAAGTAAAGAAAAATTTAGATTATATCAATTGGAAGTGGGAGGCAACATTTAATAACCAAATGAATTTCTTATCGAAATTAACTATAAAACACAGCAGTCAATAATTGAACATGATACATATGCAATACAATCAATTCAACTTCTCAGTTCTTTGACCAAGTCTAAAAAAAAAAATCCAGAAATGCCTCTAAATTTGCAGTTTTTACAGAACTGTGTAATCATGAGCCATTATTACTATTCAACATGGGTAGTTGTTCATGACTGTTCATATATTCAGAATCAGAATACTTTGTTAATCCCCGGGGGTGTAAAATTCAGCGCTGCCTATTAATATGGTGGTTTCTTATTTGGGTACGATTAAGTAAATGCCTTTACATCATTATAACACTTTATACTTTACACAAAATGTTAATGCAAAGCAGTGCTGTATTCAAAAATCCACTAAGTGATCCATAACATACAATTTTATGAATTTATACTTTTTTTAAACAGTAAATTATTATTTTAAAAATTGCATCACATAAGAAAACTACACAAGACAGTTGAAATATAAAATCGAACTACCATGACAATCGATCACGTGAAACCATCAATAACTGTCCTCTATGCGGCTTTTAAATATATTCCTAATGAATATTTAACACAGAGAAATTGTATTTAAATAGTAATTTTCAATTGTTTAATCTTAAAATGATAAACATTGACATACTTTTTTACTTTAAGCTTTACTACACTTTATATCTCATCACTCTTAATCTCAGTTTACCAGTATATGTCTAATCTTTACTAATCCTTTCTCACTTTATTTTCTCTTACATCTGCTTTACTTGTTTTGGCCTCTGGGGTAAGACGGTCTCTTAAATGACACTTTTTTATTGTAAATTTCTTTGGAAGCTTTCACCTGTGGCTAAATGATTTTGACATCGGAAACGCGTGTTTGAGGGGAGGTGTATTTGGGACCCAAGGCACAAGCGTATGAGCAAGCTTCTGTAATGTGCAGTCTCGCACCTCCCACACATTTCCTCACTCTGTCTTCATTTCATACTCTCTTCTCATTGAATTTGCCACTGGCGAAAATGTCAGATCACATTAAAGTTACACTTATATAACTTTTACTTCATATTCACACTCTAATGACTCAGCCACTACTGGAGAAGTAAGACATGTATCAAAATCTGCAGATTATTCATAAGCAACCTGGCAGGACAGTATTTGGAACTCAATAAGCATAATTTTATGTATAATTTCATTATTTTTATGTTTGTTTATAGGCAGTCCACTGATAATATGTATTTGCATTTTTGCATAGTGTTACTTGTTAATATGTCATGGAAAAATAAATACAACTGTTTCAGGTCTTTTCAGAGAACATGTAGTCATTTTATTTCCATTACTTGGTAATTTGCACTTCTTTTTTTCTATAAACTGTTCTGTCAAATGTAAGTAGATCATATAGATGGACTTTTACAATTACCGACTGACATCTTTTTACCGTGTTAGCCCGTTGGTTCACAGAACAGAACAAGTAACACCTCAGTGACACTGCTGGGATAGGAATAATGTACCAATTAATTAATCCATGCTCTGTGGTGGCACTATTGGGGTCCTGACCATTAAAGAAAAGAGTAAAGGGAACGTAAACAGTATGTACTCTAATCCACATACAGATGAACTACGGTCTGGAATTGGAGAACTAAGTCAATAAGTCAATGTTTAAAGTTAGTAAAACTGATCAAATGGACCAAACTTTTGATTGGTAATGTACTAATAAACATTTCATGTCAAGGCCTTAGCCCCCTGAAAGATAAGAGGTAGTTATTTATGCATTGAGTGTTAAATTTAATAAAGTTACTGATATGGATAAGAATTATGGGGTACATACACAAGTTTTATGATCACATTCTAGGTTGGTTCACTTTTTGAAGGCTCTTCTAACAAAACTTTGAACAGTTTCTGTGGGAATGCATTCATTTGAAAGAGCATTTGTGAGGTCAGCCATTGATGTTGAGCGAGAGGACCTTGCTTGCTTTACATTCATTTATCCCAAAGATGTTTGATGTAGTTGCAGTTAAGGTGCTGTGCGGGCCAGTCAAGTTCATCTATACCAAACTCACTTGACTATGCTTTTATATACATTGGATTGTGCTTTGGGGCGTAGTCATGTAGAATCAGGAAAAAAAAACTTCTCTTGCACTGTTTTTACAAAGATGGAAAACTACATTTGTCATGCATTTTGGACTGCATGGTCATTTTGATATTCTATATATCTAATGCTAGACTAAATAACTATTATGATTACAAGGTGCAACCCAGTCCCTGTATCCTGTGCTTTTAGAGTTAGTTTTCAAAAAAGGGTTGGTAATTGAGACAGGATAATATATTAAAACCTGTTAATTCATGGTCATTTTGATTTGTTCTGTATTTTTTTCTGTAATATTTTTTTTCGGGCATTTTACAGCAGGCGCAAGCATCCAGAACGGTAAAGGGTCATACATCCCTTGACTCGAAAAGAAAGACAGGTTGAAAAATAGGACGCTGAGTGATGTGTGTGAAAATATCCCTGAAGGTCCCAAAACACAGCCCTATCATCCCAGGACAGGAACAGAAATGAATAGTGTTTACTGGCATTGCACCATCATAAAGAAATGAAATACAGCTTGTGTTATTCATTTTGCTTGTCTGGTTCTTCTATTTGTTCCCATCATCAACATGCCTCCTCTTATTCCCACTTTCTGCTTTTATTGGCAGGTCAACTGCTGAAGACCTTTCTCTGTCCCTTATTCCCATAGTAATGTTTGTGTATTGGAAGGGTGTGGGGCTTCAGGACAGAAGAAGTAAAGAGCACAAACAATAAAACAGAAATGATGAAAAAATTAAGAGCTTTCACATAGTTATTTCTTTTATGAAATCAAGTGAGCTATAAATAACAAGATGGGAAAACGTTTACATGATTAACATGCAACTTGGACAAAACCAAGTTAGGAAATTACCTCGCAGTTCAATACAGCGCTAAAAGGATGACACAAATCAAAACAATTTTGATCATAAGAATAAATTCTTATTAGATTAAAAATTATAGCAAAAAAACAAAAGTTGTTATAATGAGAATAGAAAAAAAACTGCATTCATTCTGTGGGGCTATGATGCTTCCTACCGCAGTCTCGTAATCAAAGAATGTTTCCAGGGCGATTACATTAGGTAGAGAAATAGGAATGTTAATATTTCAAATAAAAATGCAATCAAAGTATTATAATGAACTTCTACAACTAAAGGCAATGCAAAATGCCTTCGGTCCCAGAGGTAATAGACAAGGAGAGTGGGAAGGCATTAAGGAATTAATGAGATGAAAAAATATCAAGGTCAAGCGTATTATGCACAGCAATTATTAATAAAGAAAATTATTATAGTCGTTTAGAAAATGTATACAGCTAATTTTTCAGGTTTTGGTTTGCTGTCTGCTAATTACAGTGAAATGTACACCTAATTGCACATGAGGCAAACTCATAACATTTATTTAGAATTTAGATATTTATTTTAATGTAGGTACATTGGACTTTGCCTAAGCAATCATGGGTTTACTAAGAAAGTTGAAATAAAATTGCTGTGACAGTCAAATGTGGAGTGTCAGGAGTGAATATAACAGATACTCCATAAACACTGAGTGTAGCTGACTGCATACAGAATCAAATCATTTTGGCAGATCATATTAAATGTTATCATAAAGCAGACAGCTCATGTCAAATGCTTGTGCTTGATAATGTCAACTAGAATTCATCTTAAAATATAAGTCTACATACAATGTAGCAATGAAAGCATGTTAAGGGTAATGCACGATGTGTAACCTTGAAATACATGTTTTCAAAGTGAAGCACAATATTCAGTTATTCTAAATACATTATATATTAGTGCTAAGTTTTAACATTCTCCTTGTGTCCACATGGGTTTTCTCTGGGTTCCCTGGTTTCCTCCCATGGCTCAAAAACCATATGTGTGTTTTTGTGGGTGTGTGAGTCAGTGTGAGCGAATGGGTGCCCAGCTATGGATTGGTGCCTTGTCCTGGGTGGGTCTGCCCATGCCCAGCATGTGAAACTTCCTCCCCTGGATGGACATGGGCAAACCCCACCCCACCCAACCTGGCAACATGCTCCAGCAAATTATAATAAGTTGCTTACTAAATATAAAAATAAACAGAGTTAAACATGTGATCATTCAGAATAATAATATCTGCCCAATTCTGCAAATGCGTTTGTAAATACATAGGCTTATAAAGCAGTATTTAAAGCTATTTCTTGTAAAGTGTTAACATCATGCATTCTGGTTGATGCCAAAAGTCATTTAGTCGGCTCATTTAGGTGCAAGCTAATAAGACAATGCAAACGTTTTGGGGACGAAAAAATAAATAAAGCATATGGTGTCCTGAACGAAGAATTATTTGCAATCATGAGAATTGGGACCACAAAAGCATCAATATTTCAGCTACTAATAAACAAATTAGCTAGCATGGACATAGTCTCTATAGGGATACTCATTAAAATAAGCTAATTTCACTTTTATCATCATTTTTCCATACTTCTTATTGGAATGAGTGTCGTAGGAAGTAGATGAATGATAATTATATGATTTTGAAGTTATTCTGAGAGCAAAGCAAAAAGCTGGTAATTCAGTTTAACACACAAAGCTAAAACTGTTCAATTACTTTGTTGTGATATATACATTCCTGTAATATATATATATATATATATATATATATATATATATATATATATATATATATATATTTTTTTTTTTTTTTTTAATAATAATAATTTTTACAACCATGATAATAGGACTAAATGATTTTGGTTATCAACAGTGGAGGGAGTTAAAAACAAACTCAGTTTTTGAAGAAAAGTACTAAAAGTGACTAAGATCATATGATTTATCAAAAGGTGTGTCAGGGTCAATTGAAGGTTTAGTGACATTAAACTGAAAAGAGACGATCACCTGGCATGACCAGGTTTGTTTCCCCAAATATGTTAAACTCCAAAGACAAATTGTTCCTGATTTCATTCACCTTGAATGGAAATATTCACTATATAATGATGAAATAGCAACAAGCTCATGAGTGGTGTTGCCTGAGCAACAGTTTGGAATAACCAAGGCCATAAAGAAAGTCTACACTGGAAGTCTTGCAATTATTTTAAGCAATGAGGCTCCCAACAACCGTCAAGCATATGCAACGATTTAGATAACCAGGGAGAAAAAAAGAATAATTTTCTCCAGCAGATTGATCTAGTTAAAAACCTGAGGTAATAATACATTAAATCATAACAGAAGGTTCTATTCTAAACCTCCCACTTTTGGCTGGATTCTAAAGCATGCTGTGTTTTAAATGCTGCATATTGTGGATGAAGTTTGGGGGTGAAATAATTGTGGTAATTACAGAAAGGAGCCACTGTATTATTGTCTGAAAGGCACAAATCCCCTGAAGCTATTGCAAGCGTTAAAGTTAATAATTGACCCATTTAAAGCCATTTACCCGGTTATTAAAGGAAAAAAATTCCATCCTAAAGAATAAGGATACACAATTTAAGATTTTAACAACATTCAACTAAAAACTGATTGAGATTTAAGCAATAAACACAAACATACCCTTACTTAACACTTTAAACTAGGCAGCACGGTGGTGTAGTGGTTCTCCCTGTGTCCTCGTGGGTCCTCCCTGTGTCCTCCATGTATTTAAGGTAAAATGTCTGCTCAAAATTGCCCATACGTATCCATTTTGTATGTGTGTGTGTGTCTGTGAGGGAGTGTGCCCAGTAATGGATCGGTGACCTGTCCTAGGTGTATCTGCCCAGCACCTAAAACACTCTCCTCTGGATGAGGATTGGGAACCCTCCGCAGCTACAATAACGAGAAGAAAAAAAATGAAAAGGGGAGGCAAATATTTAAGCATTTTACTGTAAAGAAGTCATAGACATTGGTTCTTCTTTAACATTTATTAAAACTAAACAAATTAGCAAGTAGCAGATTTTTGTATTTTTATAAAAAGCCCTAATAACACTCATCAGGCTTAATTTTAATATCATTTAGTGTTTTTTAGTTGCAGTGTAGCCCTTAATTCAATTAGATCTAAATTAATCATTTAATTAGTAATACGTTTTCAGTATTAGCATACGTGTCTTTCCTTTCATTTTCTAAGAGATTCACACCATGAGAAATTAGCTTCACTTTTGACACACAATAAGTCCTTTTTCTCTTATTTTTGATGAAAGGCAGAGTCAGACATGCTTCTTATAATTGATGTTGCCGAGGTAGAAGGGTCAGCCTTGGTTTCCATCATTTCAGAGAGGGGTAAAAAAAATGAATGGCTATTGATCAGAAAAAAAAGAGAAAAACATGTTTCTGAATAAGGAGCCTAGATGAGCCCTGGGTCATGTCTGCTCAGCATTCCAATGAAACTTCAGCAACCGTAATGCAAATGAAAGGTTGATTTCTTTGTCTAATTCAGCACGATGGCTGTGCATAATGTGGGCCATTTTCCCGATGCTGGTTTCCGTTGGTGCCAGGGGCAGGCACTTCCAGAAAGCTTCTATTAGAAGATAATCTGCAGCAAAAGGAGCAGTTCCTTTTTGAAGCTTACATGGCTTTGTTTCAGCATAGACGAGAAAGAAATGAAATGTTTTTATGAGTGCACAAGTTTTTCTTCAGTCAGGTCGCGTCATAAATGAAACAAACAGACGAAACTAATAAACAAGTATGGTTTAAACAATTTAATGCAATTCAATTCATTAAAAATATTTGTGGTTAGGTCCTAGATTTATGCTTTTATATTGTCTCATTCACACACACAAAGAATACACAATACACACAAACTAATTACATAAAGTTTAAGCTTTTAGGACCAATGCTTAGTTAGTAAATTAACCAGATTGAAACAAATAAACTCTAAATGCTTTTTACTTTTATGCAAAATCAATAGGGAAATAGCACAATGTTAAAAATTGTCCCTCAGAAAAGTTTATTAATTAATAAAAGATTTTTAATGCATTATTTAATGTAGTGCATGTCTAAATGTACAGTCTCCCTTTCACTGAAATGTTTTTAGAAAATTTAAATCAAAAGAATTTTAAAGAAAATAAAGGAAAAGCCACTTTTTTAAATTTGTTACTTGCTTACAGTTTATTGAGAACATTATAAAGCTGTTATTTATAGTTTCCCTTAAAGTTAAATTTCATGTAATTCAAATACTTTTGTAACTGCCATAAACTGAGCAAAGCAACAAACAACAAGCAAGTGAACTCAAAGCCAAAAAAATAAACTCCTGTTCAAAGGAAATAGATGACTTAATTAAACTGAACTGTCTTTGAACAGCAAATAGCGCATTACTATGGATGATGCATTAATATGAATGACAGCATTGTTAGCTGAAAGTATATCATGATTATTAATTCATATATTCTTGACTACACACTGCTTTGTTAAAATAACAAAGGTAAAAAATATTAAAATCCTTCAGTTTAACCTTATGATGTACATCATCAATTTGTTATATTATCCACTGTGTCAAACTAAAGTAAAGCATTTTACTATTGCAGTCAAATACACAACACTCAATGCTCTTGCTGCAGGTTTATAAAATAAAGCACAGTCTTTTTAGCAAATGCATGCTTCAAAATTAGTGATTGGGGAAGGTCCTTTGCAGCTCAAATTTATACTTAAGTGAGTTTGGTGTGGAACAATTTGCCAGGCCTTCACAATGTGCTGACCTTGGCTCCATTTAACACTCAAACAAAAATTGTGAACCAGGTCACAATTATCAGTGCCCTCACAAATGCTGAAGATGCTCAAAAAAAAAAAAAATATTGGCTATGGCTGGCATAAAACAATGGAAGTAATATTCATTCATTCATTCATTATCTCCCGCTTATCCTCTATTAGGGTCGCGGTGGGGTTCCCCATGCCCATCCAGGGGAGAACATCTCGGGCGCTGGGCAGATAGACCCAGGACAGGGCGCCAATCCATCACTGGGCACACACTCACTCACACAGACAAACTCTAAACAGGGCAATTTTGAGAACTCAATTAACTTGATCCATGTTTTTGGACTGTGGGAGGAAACCGGAGAACCCGGAGGAAACCCACGCAGACACGGGGAGAACATGGAAACTCCACCCAGATGGGGATTCGAACCGGGAATCCCTAGCGCTGAGAGGCGAACGTGCTAACCACTAAGCCACCGTGCCGCTTGGAAGTAATATACTGACTGTTTTATATATAGGCAAGCACATTTTGCTCTGTCAGATTGTATGGAAGTAGGTAAACAGCACATAGCTGAAAGGCAGAACAGAAGTGTGAACAGCAAATTGGCTTGTAATGATTTACACTTCAAAAGAGGAGGAGATAAGGTTTAGATAAGGGAAAGATAGGGGGGGGGGGGTTGCCTATCCAGGAAAGAATGTTTTGGCCGCTAGGCAGATGCACTTAAGACAGAGTGCCGATCCTTCCCTGGGCACACACTCATTTTCACCCACACACACTTTATAGGCAAACATTTTAAATGTGGTAATTTAGAGCCAATTCACCTTGAATCCATGTTTTTGCACTGTGGGGCACAAACCAGAGAAAACTCAAGCCGACAAACATGGAAACTCCACCCAGATTAGAAGATGAACCTAGATCCCCAGCGATAAGAGGCAGGCATGCTAACCACTATGCCATTGTGCTGCCCTTTATTTTTTATTATTAACACCATTATTATTGTGAATACTATTAACAGTTTTCCTCACCATATAAATTTGGGCTTTAGATATCGACCTAGATGCCCTTTCTTTTTAATTGCATAACAGATGTAAGTGATGCTGTGTGACAGATGCCCATCACGTCATGCGTCTTCATCTCCTTCCATTTCTATCTGTCAAGAGACACATCAGTCTTCATTTGTCCAGTGCAATGAGTTTGTAATGTAGAATGGAAAGTCTCTACCAACATTGACCTGGTCACAAAATTTTAACATTTAAGTCACAAAATCAAAAGTTATAAAAAAAAAATTATACAAAATGGCTCTTGTAAATTAATGTACTCTTATATTTGACAACAGAGATCTGAGAATTAAAAGTAAACCCAAAATCTTAGTTCAGAATAACCTTACATTCTTACACCCAGCATTGGCAAAGTGTGCTCATTAAAAGCTGAATACAAACCACAAAAGGTCAAACCAGTTTTCTGTATTCAGTATATATTTAGATATTCATAAAAAAGCCAGGTGCACATTATTATGCTTTATGTTAAAATTTAAAATTTAAACACTTTTTTTCCAAATATTCAATTACGTTTAGATTTAAAGCTAATTATATTTCTTTCTGTAATTTGCTGTCACACTTTAAAACTGATAAACTAGATAAGCAATAGCAACATGATTTATTACATTAATTGAGCCAATAATACAATCTGTACAGCTAAAGTAGCTCAAAGTCAGAAGACTATCATTTTCATCAAAAGAACTTGGCTCTTTAGACTATTTAAAAAAATGTTTCTTCTGCCCTGCTTAAGTGTAAAACACAATCAATTGAAGCTCTGAGATCTCAGTACAATAATCCTGATATTGACCAGTCGTTTTTGGCCAACACCAATCTGTTCAACACATAAGCCTGAAATTCATTGTGCTGGATTCGAACTGCTTCTGGATTGAACTTACAACAGGGAAAACTTTTTGATTAGTGCATCTGCTTCTTGGCACTATAACAATGCACCGTGTTCTTTAATCAAGTTCAGTGGAGGAAGGCTAATGAATCAGGTCTTTTGTAAGGACTGAGCACACAGCCATTCTTCTACACATCTGCTCCATGAATTGCCGATCAATCTATACACGTTCCCTGCCTTAATTTTGGAGAAGCAAAAAGGAAAAAAGCTCTGTAGTTTTCGGCAAGAATGGACACCAGTAATTGTCCCCATTTATGCTAATTAGGCACTTAGAGAAAAGAGCCAGAGAGGGACGAACTTGATCAGACTAAATGGTTCATTTTAAGCTGTTTGTCAAAGTACGCGTGAACATCACTGTAATGGTAACTGATTGTTAAAGATTGTTAAAGACTTACAAGGTTATGGTGGTTATTTGAGTTTGTTTGCTTGTTCATTTAGTTAGTTTAAGTCATATGCTTAGCTGTTTATACAGTTAAAAACCGATCCTTTAAGGCAAGCTTTTGACATTTAAAGAGAATCCAGCAAACTAACTTTTAATTCAATAACAATGTAGTGTCTTAGTCGATAAGCAAACCCCAATGACTTTTGCAATAAATACTAGGAGCCATATTTTAGCATTATTTGGCTAGCCGCCAACCAAGCACCTTGATTTAGGGCATGGCAGTGTGGCTTTACTATCAAAGGGAAACAAATCTTTTTCTTTAAATTTAGCGTGGAATTAAATTTGAAATTAAAATTGAAATTTAAAGTAAAGCATAAAGTGTTCAAATGATAAAAATGCCAGCTAGTTACAAATGTTAGGGATAACAGCTGGTGTAATGAGCAAATGTCGCCAAAGAGAAAAGGATTGGAAAATCCAAACCCATATAACCTAAGCTTGATGATGGATTTTTGCTTTGTCTCAGACTCACATTTAATTGCCTGATTTGTTCAAGGGTGATTGACATTTCATTTTATTTAAGGTTACAGACAAAAGGTTTATCTAAAATCATCCATAAACCAATAAATCGATGTCATACTCTGCATTGTGAGACTGTTTGAACTCCGAGTTGGTGAAAGCCATCAGAGGTGTCTTACAGATCACTGCGCTGACAATCCCTGCTACTAATAATAATGAAGTGAATTTACATTCAAGCTAATTTGAACACAGCAATACTAAACTGTGGGCTTAGGAGACTACTAATTATGAATTGGACATCATAGTGCAGCTCTCCATTTAGTTCATAATGTAAGGGCACATGTGTGGGTGAGCAAGAAAAGGGAGATGATGCAGAGGAAACGTATAATAGCTTGTGACTCACCCCTGATGACACAATTTTAGGCTCTGTCCATGCCGTTATCAAGGGAGACGAAGCCCTGAAGCAATACTTTAATGTAGAAATGTGCAGAATAACATGAAACTACAAACTCCAGTTACCTACTGCATGGTACATAACTACTCAGTCAAACAAATTTTGATAAAGTAGTTTGTATAAATAATAAATATATATATCTGGGTCAAAATAGATTTAGTACCGATTTAGAACACAAAAATAATCATTTCAAAATGCATATACACAGGAAAATTTTATAAAAAAAATTTCCATGTTGAATTATACTGTTGGTTTTTGCCATATGCTTACTGTAAGAAATTTAAAGCATATATAACATGCTAAAATATACATTTTATTTTGGGTTTGACTTTCTATTTTAGTTTATATTAGATGTCATGTTATTCACTTCTTGTTTTAGTTTTTGCTAGATTTGCCAACCTCACCAACTCATTTAATGCCTTAATAAGATAAGATAATCCTTTATTGGTCCTAGAATGGGTGAAATTCACATTTTACAGCAGCAGTATTATAAGATAATGTATTTTATATTAATGCAAGTGCTCGAAAATGTAAGATTAACATTGAACATTGACAATCTTTGATCAATTACACCATTAGTCCAACACATAACACATAAAGCAAAGTAATAAAGGTTAAGTGATGGCACTGCTGTGAGTGGAAAAAAATGTCTTAAAATCTAAAATATACTAATGTATTAAGGTCACAATATCCTGTGTGTACAAGTCATATGAATTGTTTATAAAAATAATATATTGTAAATCAAACATTTATACAAATATAAAGCAGTCAGAGTGGTGCATTGTTATTAATAACGTCACAGCTGAAAAAATGGCTCAAAACTGGCCATTTTTTGGATTGATATTTGTACATCAAAAAAGTCCACTGAAGTTGATAAGCTCTTCATACCTCAGTTAATCACACTGAGTTATATTATAGACATGTGTATATAAATCTTAAAATTTGACCCATCAGAACTTTTAGCAGATGGAATAAGTCACCTCTGTGAATCCTGTTCGAGAACAGACCATAGCAGGAGTTCAGGAGTAACTCAAAGGATGAATAGCTCACCCTTGGTGGACAGACTGGCAAGTCAATTAAGTTGAAATACTTGCTGAGAGCGAGGTATCCAGCACTGCACCTTCTGTCTCACTAGCAGTTGTCAATTATTTGTTCTGCAACATGCTGGACACACAGGTGCTTAAGTTTATTAAAGACAGTGAACCGCCGGATAAAGGTCACATCCAGCCTTGACTTGAAGCTTGAGTTAACAAGATAAGATTATTGATCTATGCAAGGAATCCAATTGTTCCAAATGTATAAGAGTAAAAGAAGCAAGTGAGGAAGGTATTCGAATAATTATAATGTCTATGATAGTGATGGATAAAGATGTTAAAAATAATAAAATAAATATGCCAGTGGTTTAGATGTGATGCAAAATATGGTTAATAATGGCAGATACAGTCATACAGTATTGCAGCAAGTTGTCATGAATTCTGACAGCTGACAGAATGAAGGGATTGCAGTAACACTCTCTCTTTCACTATGTGTGCAGTGTTGCCTGTTGCTGAAGGACCTGCTCAAAGCTCCTACAGTCACATGGCAGGGATAACAAAAGTTCTTCAAGACAGATGGTAGTTTGGCAGCCATTCTCTTTTCAACTATCGCCACCATGGAGTTATGAGGACAGAGCTAGCCCTTTTTAAATTAATTATTTAGGCTTTTTCCCCTCTCTGTGCTTTCATCACCCCAGCAGGCCACTGTTTAAAAAACTGCTGATGTTACCACATTGGCACAAAAAGTTCCTAAGAATGGCACACTTCAGAGACCCCTGGTCTCCTTAGCAGATGGAGATGACCTAGGTCTTGACCTTGGTCTTTGTTGTATGTCCAGTTCATTTTATAGTTGAGGTGAACACCATTGTATTATACGCTTCATTAATGACCAGTCATGAAAGAGGTATAATGAATGTGTGTATAAATAAATTTGAAATCATTTTAAACCTTAGATGAACTAAGAAAGTGAAAAAAGACTTTAAAATATGGCTGAGCCAATTTCAAAAACACACAACACAATGTTTGCTGGAACAATTTGTTCCTGTTTAGAGAAGAATCTAAAATAAAATTTGATCAAACATGGCTATGCCACTCGTAATAAAAATAAAATTAGCCTTCAATTGTGTCCAAAAGATCTAATTCAAAAATTTAAAGGCACAATAATGAACCACTAACTGTGGTCTGTTGGTAAGGTAGTCAACGGTCAGAACTGCTAGTCTACGCCTGTTCCTATTGGCATTCCCCTCAGCTATTCCAGGGGGACTACAATCACTGTTATTCACCTCAACATCTGAATAAGCAGATTCAGTAGGTCCAGCTTTGAGCTTACAAAGAATCACTAGGAGTTTAAAAGTACATTTTTTTTCATATTTAAGTTAAGGTCTTTCAAATGTTTAAATATTACTGATTTTTAATATAGTTGTTTAGTTGCTGTGAAAGCAGCACAAAGTTTTATTCAACAAAGGAAATATAAAAAATAATTAATTAATTAAAAAACCTTTGCCATCACACAAGCTATTTTGATATTTTATTACTATATTTTAAATTAGTCGGATTTGGAAAAACTTGCACTTCACCAAAATAAGCAAATTTCATTATTCTAGTTTTATTTTAGGTTGCAACATTTGTACTTTACTGAATGTAGTTTGCTAAAAGAAATACACTAAGGAGTTTCTTTCACTCAGATAAATTGCAACAAAATTCATATTTTGAATTTATAAATCAGGTGGATATTTGCAGAATAAAAGTTTAGATCAGAACCTACAGAAGTTTCTCTCACTTTTTTCACGCTGGCTCAAGATGCTTGAGGACACGATCAATCATGCAGCCTGTGCACAACAACAACTGATAACACATACCCCTGGCTGAATCACAGCAAATGTAGGGCAGAAAGATGCATAATCTGGGCTTGTTAAAGATTACTGATAATTTTGAGAAGAAAGAGTGAGTACTCTTTTCATCTTTGTGCAGAATGGGTATGCACTACAAGATAAACCAACGTTAAATGGAATCAACAGCTGCCCTAACAAAGCATACAGTTCTGGTATGTTAGAAAGGCCCTACATGCCTGAAGACCCCTGTCTAACAAAAAGCAGATGGATCATTACTTTAACAAAGTGACTGAGAAGTGAGGCATGGAAAAGTCTCTACACAAGCTGCTTCACAGCAACAGTAAATGAAGGTACAAAGCTGACATCTGCATGCCTTGGCTCAGCCTCCTATAGTACTGCTTCCTGATGATAAAACTTCTGTCCTAAGGCAGCAAAGCACTGTTATTTCCAAGATAAGACCATACAATGGCAGGCTTATTGGTGAATGTAAATGACGCACTGACAAAATGCATGTGCATACATGCAAATACAAGATATGTATAGACGTCAGATTCCAGCCAAAACACTTACCACTAGTAGTTCATACTGGTGATATCTCCTCTAATCATGCCTTGTCCTTGCTTTGTGCATCGGGGCACAGTCATGCTATAACAGAAAAAGGCCTTCCCCAAACTGTTCCAACAAACTTGGTGTGTCCGAATACTTTTGCTAAAACGATATCTTATTTTACAGAAATAAAATAATTATTTGAAGTGTTTTAGCGTTCTCCGATTGTTTAGTTCAGGTTATTGTGAATAGTTTGTTGAAATCTGTGATATTTTGCTGTATATGATCAGAGTCAGAGTCCTTACTAATTTATTTTATCATCCTACGTTCCAACGCCTTTGAATGGCTAATATAATTTACTTTGTCTTGACTAATAATTCTCTGTTTATATCGGTAATGAATTATGCTGACACATGGCAGTGTGAGAGTCTGACAGGAATCTTCTCTCTGCGAGCTATTTTTCCTCCCGTAGCTGCTGAGGATGGAGAATGGCGGAACAAGCCTGCCACTCACATGATTAATTAAATGGAAATGGCTTCCCATTATGCATAAGCAGAGCACAGGATTAGACAAATGGATCAGCCGTTATTCGTATCATGGCACTTGAACTTTACCAGACTATAGAGCACATAGCCAAAGCTTTATGTCTTATGTAAGACGATCGAAAGTAAGCTTTTCTCCTCCAAGACATCAGTTATAAGTGTCAGACCTGCTTCGTCAGGAATGATCAAAAACTATTTTATATCAAAAACTAAATTAAATTCTGTAGAAAAACATGAAATAAGATTTTTTTTTGTTTTGTTTTTTATACCTATAGTTTTAGTGACATAAAAACCATGTTGCCGTTTGATTAAGCACAGATTGTTTTTTGGCATAGTTTACTTTATTTTTTTTCCTGATGGTCTACATAAAATAGTACTGTATAGTCAAAATAGTAGCATTCAAAACAAGCTTTGCAGATTGCATCAGTCCAAAGATATGGATTCAAGGTAAATTAAATGCTCTAAATTTCCCCATATAGTGTGTGTTTGTGTCTGTGTGAGTAAGTGTGTGTCCAGTGATAGATAGGCGACCTGTCCTGAGTGACTATCCCTTGGATGGGCATAAGGAGACCCCCACCCCCACAACCCTCGTAGAGGATTAAGCAGAAAATTATGGCTATATGAATGAATTTTTATAAGACAGTGTATGTACTTTATACCGGTGAACTGTGGTTTTATGTTTGTTCTAAAACTTCTGGGTTCATAGATAATATTATTTATACAGCGGCGTTGGATTTGAATTAAATTTCAGTTTATCTAGTGATCGGTGTGCCATCTTTATATGCTGAAGCACATCATGCAGTGGGAAGGAGTTGTGCCCAGCAGTGACAGAAATGTAGCATTATGGCTGATGCACCAGCCAGCAGCTGGATTGAAAGTTATTTTAATGCAGTCTTTAAATAAAGCTAGTCCCTGCTTTATAAATCCTGTTTACAGTTCTCATTTGGTCCTGAAACTGGACGACAACGAAAAACGCATGCTCAGCAAAATGTTCAGTTGCTGCATAATCTACCCCAGTCAGTAGAAAAAAATTACTTTAGGCCTAACCAAGGTTTTGATGGTATATATGTAGAAAGCCAAATCATTTGTTAGTGGAATGAGTGGCTATATAAATAGCACATATTTCTTTAAGGCTGTGGCAGTATGAGTAATGGCATAGCTCACAATTTTAATTTGCGCTGGCCATTGTACTGATTTTTACAAGAGTTGATAAGTCGGTGCTGATGCTGAGGTGCTGATGACCTAGCACTCAAAAATACAAAGAGCTCAAACATGCATGCATAAATTGTATTTGCTTTCAACTCTGTATTTCCAAGAATATTCAATTTAATTGAGAGGGTTATTATTGAAGTGTCCCCCATACACACCTACATCACTCTGTGGTTACTGAGTACATGCATGGAATTACAGGTGAAATTTAACTGTGGCTTTAAGTCTTTCAGGTAGTTTATTTTTAGAACCATCACTAATTGTTTCAAAGTGTTGAACAGTAGTTTGAGAACCTTATTAAAATGTGTTTTTGTAGGTTCTTATAAATTTTAGAATTAGTACAGGTGGCTTGACCAGCTATGTGATTTCTAATAATACCCCCACATTATAAACTGCATTATGGGAGTACATTCCGACTCCTTGAGCCCTAAAACACTTCACACAGCAGTTTTTTGCCTGCTGTAATATTCTTTTTATGAGCTTGTTATTGAGTCAGTAGTGGAATCATATGGGACAGATGACCATATAAAAAAGCAGGCTTTTGGAGCAATATGTTTGTACATCATATGGGTTTGATTAATATTTTTATCCTCCTGACCAATAAGAGTCTTTCAAGGAAAACTGTTTATGACTAAGGAGTCTAGGTCTCCTCCAGGGCATGGCATGCCTTTTGAAGAAAATCAGAGGCAGTCTGACCAAAGAAATTGGAGTGGAGAATTATATCTGATAAAGACCTAGCTTTCTGACATCGTCCAACATTGTGCACAGAAATTATCTGGTTTGATGATGCCAGACACAAGTCAAGGCATTCAGTGCCAAAAGCAACATAAATTCACCATTCACCTTTACCATGTTTGACAAAAGGCATAGTGTTCTTTTTTTCTAGTCTATTATTTCATTTGCCATAAATAAGATGATTAGGTATTTTATTATACAAAGTTTGATTTGTCCACATCCAGCAAGATCAGCTACAGTGCAATGGGTTATAACCCTATTAATGATGCATCACATAGTGGACACAGGAACAGAGCCTTGTGATTGTCCACAACTTTTATTCTTCCATCCTCGGATGATTTTGTACTGCTGGTTTATTTTTTCATGCTTAGAGTGGCACAAGGTCACAACTATTCAGTCAGTACGTTTCCAAATAAACCGGGATTTTTGCATCACATAAATAAAAAGTAATGAATCAAGATTATTGCCAAAGAAGACGGAAGGAAAAATAATAGGAAAGGATCAGTCGTGTGTGTATGACTGTAAGCAGAGCAGGTTTGTCAATGCTACTTATGTCAAGGACGAGCTGAAGGAATTTGTTTCTTCTTTGTGCTTCAGATTATTTTATCATTTAATTCAACCTTAAAGCAAAGATGTTGCAATACTTATACAGAGATGTCTTCATTCCACTAACGGGGACCTTTTAACAGTCTATTTTGCCAAAAAAGGTTTATCAGTTGATTTTGAAAGCATTTACCTTTCAAGTTCTTTTCTTGTTATTTTTCATGATCTTCCATCCTGACAAGAACGAAGATCATGCTTAATATGGTAAGAATATAATTAATAAAAGACTAATGTATTAGATTTGTAAAAAAAATTATATTGTCACAGAGCTCCACAAGAAAATATTGCAGGATTTTTTGAAGTGTGGGTGTGTGTCAGGCAGTATCCAAACCCCATGCAGATGACATATTTTCAGAACTCGGTTTCCTGAAGGCTGCTGAGAAGAAGTAGAGTAGTGCGTGGCAATATTTACTATAAAATGTGTAAATATAAAGATCACCACATTTTTTTCCAAAGAAAACTGCAGCTTTACAGAATCCCGAAACTAAAACCTCAAAAAAGGATAAATTAAATAAAACCCACCAATCATTAAAAAAAGACACTTTTTTATTTAAAATTTTTTAAAAAATGTAAGTGTCTTATATGAAACTTATTATTTTTACTAAGTGAAGCAAAACATTAAGACAATAGACTGAACCGATAATTGTGGAGCAGTAAACAAACATTTAGCTTAGTTCTTATTTAACAGTAACAGAGCTCGGAAGTGTTGGTTTGGGTAAAAATTAGTCTAAAGATAATAATTGGATTACTCAGAACATTAAAGCTTTGGGTGTCATTAACAGAACACCAAGGCACACACTTTTGCAAAGGATTCAAAAGCCGGAACAGCACAAAAAGTAACATTCCATGCACACATAGATAATTCTGCACAGAACTACAATGAGCCTCAATCACCACTAATAAGAGCATACACAATAGGAAAGATCAAAAGGTAGCACCTGGCCACCCGTGCACTTTGCAACATCAGCATTTAATCACTTTAGCAAATGAGTGGCAAGACAGCACATTACCTCCTACATAAGAAGGAAGTTCTCGACAAGGGTATGAACCTTTGTCTTAGGTAATAATTGTTATGGTAATGATGCTGTGTACATTATTTGTGGAGGCTTAAAAAGCTTTGTAATTGTTGAATAACACATACGTCAAGTTGCAATCCTTGATAAGTTGACTTGTATACGGTGTTGCCTCAGAACGCAGTGCTTTATACATCACAAACCATCTGTAGCCATTTCAAAAATAAATTGGCAAACACCTAAACCTACAACAGATGCACTAAAGCATTAACACACACAGTAATGATTTCCAAAGCTAATTGCAAATATAAGACCAGAAAAGAGGCAGGCAAATGTCCAGTTGTAAGCTAAATATAAAATTTACATTCACACTTTACATACACATATATAACAAAACAAATCTGGAATTCTTTGTAAGCAATTATGTAACCTGCAGATTTCCCCTCAAAGTAGTGTTGTGTGGGTTTATAGTGGCACATCCTGCAGCATTTGTGTAGGTTGTACCATCAGTTGCCAAGGGTGAAAGAGCAAAGTCAATTTACACATGGCATAGTGAAGTTCTACAAAAGGCCGTCCCTCATGCACTGCGGTAATATATTCAGTTCCAAAGCCTATTTACCCCTGAATTATAAATTGCACATGAACCATAAAGAACAGAAATATACTATGCTTCTCTTTAGCCAATTATGCTTGAAAAAATTTTACATTACTTATTTTGCATCATGTTTATCAGTATTTGTAGTTGACAATGTGTATTCACTGAAGTTACAGTTTAAAAACAAATGCCAGGAATCATTTAGATTTTCTAAAAAATAAAAAAAACATTAAAACTTAAATTTTCTTAAAATATTTGTATATTTATACAAATGTATAACCATTCACAGAAAATAACTTTTAAAATTATTCAT
This sequence comes from Corydoras maculifer, assembly GCA_019802435.1. Lineage (NCBI taxonomy): Eukaryota > Metazoa > Chordata > Actinopteri > Siluriformes > Callichthyidae > Corydoras > Corydoras maculifer. The sequence goes on from JAFMOD010000046.1 coordinate 2,149,095, forward strand.
GTAGGCTTAAAACAACATTTGAACAATCGTGTTTTGTTATTAATATAACAAAGATCGAAAAGAAACCATAATGTCTTCAGAAACATAACACAGAGATGAACACATTCACAGCTGGAGCTATACCACTCTAAAATTAACCAACCAGCAAGATTTTGGACTAATAGGAGAAATGTGTTCAGACATTGGGAGAACATGCAAACTAATCACAGAAATGTTTTGATTGCTCAACACAGGAATCAAACCTTTCACGTGAAGCAAGGCAGCCAACCACCATGCCACAGTTCCACACCAGTTTTTAAGTTATTATAAAGGCTTTACCGCAAAGGCATTGCAGCCAAGTTACCACGATACCTGCAATGCCTTGAATGTCCAGTTTCAGTCTAAGTATTAAAAATATAGAGCAGTTACAAACTTCTTACATGAGCAATTTAAGCAAAATCACCTGCTCCAGCATAGATAAAATATATCCAGATGATATCCTGCTACTTCTTTGTTAGATTAGCCTCCCTCCTGATATCATGCCATCATATTAAGAGGCAAGATTTTTATATCTACATATATCCCCAAAAATCACAACCACATAATTAGACACCATTTTATGCATGCAGAGAAATGCATGGTGGATTAATACCATAATGGTGTAATACATGAACATACCTAAGTGGATAAGCCTCAGCCTCAGAGTAAATGCTTTTGGTCTCTTTAAACTACACTCCTACATGTGTTTTGGGTTGACTACTCTGATAAGCTGCACTTAGCATAAATACAGACCCGGTGAAACTAGGTATCTCATTAGAAACCACCTTACGTTCACCACTAAGCCATCAACTAGAGAACAACCACTTATGAACATAAAAAGACATAAAGGCAATGCAGAAGCAGAAATAAGCAATAATTTATCTCTTTGGAAATTGATTCTTTGCTTCTTTTTCTCTGTGGTTGAGTGGTAAAGTTTGTTTTTACACACATAAAAGCAGTGCAATGCCACTTAACACACCACGTGTGATTTTAAGAAATCAGATTTTTGGTTCTTCTATTTGCAGTGTATTGTCATAATTGACCCTCTAAGGAGGAATTACAACTGCTGTCCTTCTCAATAGTACTGGGAATTAAGCGCAAGTAACATTTATTGATTTTTAATGCTGTTTAAGCCACATGTATCATTGTCAGTAAGATTTAGTGTCAGCGAGAGCAAAAAGAACATGCATCAATCCTTTGACAAAAAAACGCTTTGCCCGTTTGTCCTATCCTGTCAGGAGTAAGTGTAAAACAGTAATCAATTTCTGTCACCCATGATACATTCTATATGATTGTATCCCCTAGTGTTAATTATTAGACCCTAACGTGTACTTTTTGTGTGCTGAAATGATCCATGTACAATTCCATACTGAACATTAAAGTGCCCTGGATCATACTGCCCCAGTGATTTTTTTTTTACCTCTAAAGGTAAAATATTCCTTATCATAGGCTATCACCACTGTTTAAATATAACTGTGTTCACAATGCTCAATTTTTCTACTTTAATTTTTCCTCTTGTTTTATTTAGTAGTTTGTCTGGTTTTTTGCATGTATGATTGAGGGAGCATACAGTAAGTCTGACAGTATAACATTCATTGTAGAGTACTACTGTAGGCTGCTGGTGCTGCTGTTCTTCGAATATGTCTGAGTCAATATCCGCAAAGCAGCCATTTCTGGAACAAATCTTGTGTGTACTGCTCAACGTTTGGGTCACTTGCTTAATTTGTGGTCTGGATTAGGGCCAGTTCTGCATTTCACTTTGGATGATATATGCCCCCTACACTGGCGCGTGTGTGGCCCTCTCCTGGCAACAGGGAGAGGTCCAAACAAGTGCCGTAAATCCATGCGGCAAGTAAGACTGATGAAAAAGGGAAATGTAGGCCAGATCTGGCCCAGAATAATTTTTCTGTTTGAAGTGAGTCAGGTGTTTTAAAAATATATCCCATATCTTGTGGTCAGCATTAGGTCCATATTCGGCCCAGTTGTTGAGTGTGCTGTACTTTTCAGTAGACATGTTGACTTAATACGGTGCATATGTGGCCAAAATCTTGCAATTTAAAAGTCTCATATTACCAATCTTTTCACATGGGCTAGATAAAAAAATTGGGGACGTGGGCCTAGTCTGGACAGATTTAGGTTTGGGTGGAGAGAGCTGGGTTTGTTTAAAATATCAATTTGGGCACATTTCAAAGCAAATGTTGCCACCCAAACTCAATAACAAATAAATAATCAATGTGTAAACCAAACCAACATAAGACTACATCACTACAATAAGATCGGATAGATGATTCATATTCATACTAACTGATTACAAAATATTTTAAATTCCTTAAAACGAAACACATGAAGCACCTCTGTTGTTAATGTTATTGTTCTAAATTTAAATGTTTATGTGCAAGCATTAAGCAAAGTAATTATCAAGTTAACTATTAAGTAAGTTAAATTAAGAAAAAGGAACCCAAACATACCAGCGACTTATCCAACTACTTATTTTAAAATAGAATGCGTGTCATGTGCATGACTTTTTCATTTAAAACTAAAATACATTTTGCAAACACTCCCACATTAATCCTTTAAATAACTGCAGCACGTTCAGTGTAGAATAAGCTTCTGATGTCTTTGATACAATAATAAACCCAGCAGCTGAATACGATTGTGCGGTGTAAAGTGACGGCTATTTAAAAGGAACTCAAACCCAAACACAATTCAGCATGAAGGCTAATAGTATGTTCACATGGCCGGAAATCACATCACAAGGAAAAAACACCCAGTTTTTTTTTTTTTTTTTAACACAAAGAAAGGAACAAACAAAAAAGCTGAATGGTTTATATATATATATATATATATATATATATATATATATATATATATATATATATATATATATATATATATATATCCGCACTACAATTATTTTAGACAAAAACATTTATACAGTAAAACATACTGTAAGTTGTACTTACCCCGTAGACTGAAAACATTTTCCCAACATGCTTCATTTAATCCCCTGGTGTCTTGAGTTGGTATAACCGGTAGTTCAGAGCACATGGTTACAAACAGAGCACATGGTTACAAACCACCCTACACCTCTTTAGAACATAAAACCTAACCATCTGTCTCAGTCGTAGTTAGGCAAGATACTTTTTCAAAGGAAGTACTAAACACTTCAGTCTGTTTTCAATTATAATGAAATACTTTAGGTTGCTGCCTGATGTAGCTGCAGATAACAACACTAGTTTTCGGCCTGTCTCCAAAGAAGACACTAGTTTTCTCTACTGTCACAATGATTGTTGGAGACCAGCCAGCAGTGAGCTTACTAACTTTATAAATCAATCATTTAAGGTTTTTTTAGTTTATTTAATTAATTTAATCCACCACTCTTACCCAATTTCCATAGATTTTCTTGCTGCTTATCATGACTGCACAGTAGATATCTACTCCAGGTTTTACTCTTACTGAGCCCTTCTCGTAAGACTGCCCCTAGTGGGCATGCAGTAATTTTATTTCCTGCCCTGGCATGTGCCTGTTTATAATACTTTATGTGCTAACTTACAATCTCTTTTATTTCATTTAATTTTAATTTTATCTTACTCAACAGGCACTCCTCATGGACACTTTAGACTATATCACTTTCCTCAAACAGACACCTTCCGACTACCTCATCTCAACTCTGCTGTATTTAAAAATATATATATGTTTTAGAGGGCGACACGGTGGCTTAGTGGTTAGCACATTCGCCTCTCAGCGCTGGGGATTTCCGGTTCGAATCCCCATCTGGGTGGAGGTTCCATGTTCTCCCCGTGTCTGCGTGGGTTTCCTCCGGGTTCTCCGGTTTCCTCCCACAGTCCAAAAACATGGATCAAGTTAATTGAAATCTCAAAATTGCCCCATATAGAGTGTGTCTGTGTGAGTGAGTGTGTGCCCAGCGATGGATTGGCGCCCTGTCCTGGGTCTATCTACCCAGCGCCCGAGACGTTCTCCCCTGGATGGGCATGGGGAACCCCACCGCGACCCTGATAGAGGATAAGCGGGAGATAATGAATGAATGAATGAATATATGTTTTAGATTTATATTTAATACAAAAAATGCTGCTACATTTTTATTCCTTATTCTAAATCTTTTTTTTTTTCTTCCAATTTTAATTCTACCGCCAACGCTTAGGGTCGAAACTGGGTCCATGAAACATAATTTTCTTTGCCTTCCATGTACCACGTTATGTAATTGACACTAAAGTCTCAGTGAACCCTTGAATATTATAGCACACAAAGTGCAAAAGTAATTTGACCCTTACACATAAATCCATACCTCAGGTTGTTTATCCTGATATACTCTATACTAATATCAAATTAACCTTATTGTACATTTCCAATACCTAATAATGTAAGTATTTCAAAAAAAAATTATAAGTCCAGTAAAATATAAGCACCATGCCAACTGCTTCTGTCCAGGAAATAATAAAAGCAAATAACTGGAATATGGGGTAAGATCATTTTTTATTTTTTTGCATAATCCCTTCACATATGTATGAGTTCACTTTTTTTGTTCCCAAGTACACAGTGCATAAACTCTCAGGCTAAATCAGGCTGCTTTATATGTAAAACACCAATTAAGTTTTGCTTTCTTTCCAGGCATGAATTGTTAAACTGCATCAGAAAACAGAAAAGAACATTTTTATACATCAGGCATTATTGTACTATTATTGAAATGAGAACTGTTTGTATTAAGTTGTGGATCTAAAATGAAAACATGTAACATATTAACATAGTCATGAAGTAAAAATGTTAATGTCCTATTAAATTCCTTTTTGTGTGCATTGTAAACGTAACACCTAGATACAAACACCTAGATACACCAAGGACAGGGTGACAATCTAGTATGGGCACATACTCACTCACACAGACACACTCTGTATAGGGGCAATTTAAATACAAGGCATTTAGAGAAGCCAATTTACCTTGAATCCACGAGGAGGTTGAGGAACCTAGAGATGGCCTACATGGGTACTGAAAGAACATGAAAACTCCACCCAGATTGGGATTCAAACCTGGATCCCCAGCGTTGAACGTGCTGACCTTCACCACCATGTTGATGCAGAGCCAAGAATCTCTTACCTGAATGATACCTGTGCTCTGGTGATATTTTGAGGGTCCTGACCATTAGGTAACAAGTTAAAAGGAACAGCTTGCCCATCTAAAAATAGAAAGTTCATTAAAATGTGGAACTAGATTATGATTATATATATATATATATATATATATATATATATATATATATATATATATATATATATATATATATTTCTTTTATTTTGGCCGCAAACTTCAGTTATTTAGCAATGGCTTTATGTTATTGACAATGTCACATAATGCACACTTGGCAACCTACTGAGCCTGTAAAACCATATGTCTCATCCTGCTCTTTTTAATCCCCTCACAGCTTGAACATCTGTCTGAACTTTGTAGAATGCCTGCCAGGACACAATGAAGACCTTACACTTTGGAAAGCACTCTAGAGATGTAAGACTGCTCTAATAGCACTAATCCTGTGTGAAAGCTTTTGAATGCACCTCTTACAACCAAGCAGAAAAAGATATTCTATGATGCCTTATCTCGTAGATAGCTTTGACTGCGCCTAAAAGTGTTCCTTCGAGTCATGGTAAAGAAGGCAATAAAAAGACAAATGAAATCGAAAACTATGGCACATAATAATACGATGCTTTGCAATTGTTCAGCATTTGAACGTTACAGCAAAGAAGGAGCAGTCCATTTGTGTTCAACGTCATCTTTTCTTTTATGTAGACACTCTATACTGCAAACAAGACCGTAGTCCTTTCTTAAGTAAATGTGTTTAGAGAAAAACTTCCAAAAATCTATATAATATAAAAAAAATACTCAACCCAAAAGTTTGCATTTTTTTATCCTAACAAAACTCTCTGGCTAAAAAATTAGCTTAGAATGATATAGATGATTCATGTATTTAATGAACATTTATTAACGTTCCTGATTTAAAATAATAGAATTTCAATGAAATTATTTATTTATTCATAATGCTTTAGCATTATTCTGCTTAATTCTATATTAGGGTTGTGGGGGGGAGTTCCACGTGCCTATCCAGGGAGAATATTTCTGGACCTAGGCAGATACACACTGAACATCTATCGTTCGGCACACTTACTCACACACACAGGGAAAACATGGAAATACACAGATCAGGATTCGAACCTGGATCCTTAGCCCTGAGAGGCAGACACGCTAACCATACTAAGCCACCATGTTGCTGATAAAAATTACTTAAAATATTAGAGAGTCATTGGATTGACAGCACACTGCTGCATTCCCCTTTATTTCAATGTGAGTTTAGTTAATTATGAATTTATATTTTTATTTAGAATTTTTGTTATATAAATAATAATGTTTAAATTCGTTCATCGCAGGCTGTGTCAGTTTTGATAAAGGCATCAAACATTAAAAAAAAATGTTAGTGTTCATATAACACAATACAATATAAAATAACGTGATGTTTTCCTAATTTATAACTTTAAAAAAAGAACTTAACATAATTGTATTTCTTGTAACATTGGAGCTACTGTGCTATTGTTTCCAAGGCATGTTCCACTGTTGTATAACAGTTGACTGTGGTATAAATATTGACTTGTGTTTGCAGTATTCTTATCATTTTAGTTTAAAATTATTTATGATATGGGGCAAAGCACTTAAAAGAGATGTTGAAGGTCTAAAGAAAATAAATGAGTAAACCCTGATTTATGACTGGTGTCTGGTTTTGGCAGTATTAAAAATGGGCAGGAACCCAGATTCCATTACTGGGTGCACATTGTACACACAGCAATACACAATGTTAGATCAATCACCAAACAGAGGCCTAGGATAGAACTTTGCTTGACAAGAACGGTAGCTCATTAGCACCAAAAAAGAAGAGCTCAGGGAGCCACTCAACAGACTAGTTGGTCTTCTAATGAACTATGATTTAGTGCAGCAACTACCTAAGTAATCGATCACATCTGCATCAATGGAGAGGAAGTGAAGACTTGTCTAACTTAGAAAAACTCAATTGTGACATGAGCAATTGTGTATTTTTGAATTTTAAAATTATGCACACTTGAATTTAAGTTGTAAAAAAACCAGCACCATGGACAGAGCATTGTAACATGGTCATATTTCCCATAGGTGGCTCATATGTCTTTTTTTCTCTTCGGGTTATTTTGACTGTTCCAATTATAGGTTGGCCACAGCAAAAAAGGTCGATATATTGAATTTGACATAGTTTTACACCCAGTACATTTCCTGATGCAACTTCATATTTATCCGGACATGAGACTGACACTACAACTACACTGAGAGCTACACATTCAATGGCAAGGAGACTTTAGCAGTTCCAATTTACATATTGGCAGATCTTTAAAATGTAGAAATCTAAGCCCCCAAGGCACAGGGAAGACATCAGAATCAAAATCAGAATACTTTATTAATCCCCGGGGGGAATTTACAAATACAGGTACCCCATTTCAGTGTTATAGTTAACAAATAAAGAATAAAGGATAGAAATCCTAATAGTAATAATAATAAGGGTGTCAATAAACTAACAGTCAAATTCTAAAAAAAAGTTTTAACAATGACATGCAGTAAATGACATGAAAACTTTACACAGTAAGGACCTGTATAATACCAATAATACTCAGTTTTTTTTTTGCAGACAATAATATCAATATTGCTTTATAATTAAATTGATTGTGACTTAAATCCTTCAAACAATACCAGTTTTAACATATTACTGTGGAGTAAGACTTTATTGTCATTTAGCATGTACCATTTTAATGAGTTTTAATAGGCACACTATACAAAACAGTGTGTGAATGTGTGTTTGCTACCAGACAACCTGAGCCTGAATTAAAGCTACCATATTTCAAAAGAGACAGGTGATAATATTCAGAGGCAACTTCAATTAACTGAGCAACTTCATTTGCATTATTTAATGCATGATCTATAATCTGTTAACACATGTGCTTTCATATCAGATGAGATGTCGTCTTTGCCGGTCTCGGGCTGCATATTCTTTGGATTTTATTGAATATTGATTTGAAATTCCAAATGTATTTTACACAGATAGGCTTTAATTTGAATATAAATGAATAAAATACAAAACAATAATTCAAAAGCCTTATACATAAACTTTAAGCATGTATGTTTATGTGTCATTTAAGAATTTTTGAAATTTATGAAAGTGTAAGCTGTAACTATTAAAAGCAAGAAATGTAATGCTAACAAATAAATACATTCTGATTAAACCACCAGTTTTTATTAAGACACCGCTATCCCCTGAAGCGTTGTCAGCTTTTGAAAAAGTAAATTGATGATGTAACCCAAACTACACTTAAATGCTTAAAACATTCATTAAACTATCGATGGCCAGTTAATCATACAGTTAATCATAAGGACCACCAGTAAAGTGTCCTGTTGAGTACACAGGATGGACCATGCTTGAGCTTTAAGCAAGACTGTTTAAAGCTTTATATGTCATTAAAAGGACTTTATAACAGCCAGTGCAAACTATATAAAACTGGGACAATGTGATTAGACTTTTATTTTCTTCTGGCATGCCAGGCTGTTCATTTTTTATTTAAGGCATCCACTGGAGAGCTAATAGTGCACTGAAGTAATCCTGTATAAAAACATTGTGTTTTCTCAACATTATTTAAAAAAGAATACATCTTATTTCTGCATTGCTTTGTTGAAAATGTGCAAATTTTAGTGATGCTGTTTAACCAACAGGTTTAAATCAGTCAGGAATGTTTTAATCCTTAACATTAAATCTGTTTGGGGACTCACACAAACATTCCCAGTGGGTGCTGGGACAGGCTAGAGCACCCCAATGACCCTAATCTTGATAAGTGAATAAGAATGTTTCAACTTTACTTTGTCAAAAACTATTTTAAAAGGACCAGCGATAGGCAGCATGGTCCACTCAACAGCAGGTGATCTGATATAATCATCCCCCAGTGCTCTACCTGCAGGAGGGAGAAACCACTCATTGCTGGGAAGAACCCCTAAGGCATGCTGTAGGGTTTTGACATTTCTTATAGATTCAGTGAACATTGAAAATACTGTCACTTTATTACATGCCACAAGATAAAAAAACACGCCATGGGCTGATACAGCAATTCTAGCAGGACCGCTTTGGTTTCCTCTGTAATTATCACCTTTTGTAGTTTAATTCTCTTATAAGAACACATGGGAATGAAAATCACATAATGCCATAATCAGCATGTCGAAAGAGTACCCTGCACCTTCGTTTTGGGCTTACGTTTCCAAAAATGTCATTTAATTTATTAAAATCATGTGTTAATTATTAATCAGGCTATATTGTTACTTAAGGCATGTCTGCAAACGTCTCTTTTATTGTGTTTAAGCCTCCTAAGTCTCTTAAATTTCCGACTCAAACTGCAAGATTTTTGTAATATTAATAAATAAAACATAATAAAATAAATTACATGTCTTTCTTTAATGTTGTGAGGTCAAATGGTATAAAGAATGTAAGTGTATCAAATAGTTACTACATAATAGTATTCAAAAGAAGTAGAAATATTTACCAAGGAAACTGTGTGCCTCACACTCACACTCTTAATCAAATTACAAATTTATCTACTTAGCTTAATGTTCGTTGTCCTTATCTGCATCACTTATCTGTGCTGAATCCTGTGCAATAAAAGGTGATGGATTAGCAAAGTTTACACACACATACACACACAGAGACACAGACACACACAAACAATTCACAAAAGATAAATAAAAGACGCAGCACTAACCTCATTGGACCAAGCATCTTAATAAAAAAAGCATGTAAGACATCCTTTGCTGCAAGTACAAATGCTTGATCTCATAACTAAAATGTCTTGGCTGGCCTGATGAATGATGTAATTTCTGGAGTTTTAAAGTAAGAAGTGTGACCAAACTTCTGAATAGTCGCAAATCCAATTTTATCAAATTCTCCTGGTGACATCAACATTGCAGTTTAAATTGGGTGATTTTATCGGTTTCCTCAGCATCGACTCTGCACCTTTACAATTTATTTATTCCAGTGCGCCTGTGTGAACTGATTGTACATGCCCTCTTTATCTGTACCACTCATACAATCATACTTGAAAAGTACTCCTACAAATCTTTACTTTACAAATCCAACAAAAACTATTGATGCATGACATGCAATGTGTTGTGGAGGGTGGTGGGGGACATGCTGGAAGAGGGTGAAGGTGTTTTTAAAAGAAGAAAAGGAGGTGATGCTGCTTCAGTAATTTTACATACTTAGCTGGATGAGTGGTTGCTTTACAAAAAAAGGATTTTCCTGACTCTTTTTGTAATGTGGTAAACATTGTTTTCTTTCAATACATTGTATTATTATATATTATAACTACTATATTAAGCAGGATTTAGCAGACGTTATTAAGACATGCACACTTAAACCAGCTATTGTATTTCAACCGATACCTAAACACTAAATACTTGACGTGTAAATGGTAAATAAAGTAAAAAAAGTAAAGTAAAAATGTACATCTGTTATTCTGTTTAGGTATAAAATTCTCAAAGGGCCTGTGATTAAGTGTAAATTGTGATTGGCTTGTGAGGTATTGTCTAATTAACAAAAATATGAATATAATTTGTAGAACATTGACAGTCAAAATTTTATATTTAAATGTAATAACTATTAGCAGAATCACAGTTACATGCAGGTAAATGCAGATTTTAATAGGTTAGTTTAGTTAAATAGGTATACAATGCACAGTTTATTGAACAGTATTATTTTTCTCTTCAGCATTACATTTAACATAAAAACAATACTCCTTTACAAGCACTGCTCCTCTTCTGAATTTAATCTTTTATCCATTAAACTGACAGATACAAGACATATTGATTGCCTCTATACTAAAAAAGTGTGGACTTCACATACTGCTTAAATATAGCTGGAAATACAAAAGTAAGTCTCATAAGTTGCACAAAGTGTCAACACTGCTCTATTGTACGAAGACAGTGAGTTCGAGCCTGACAATGCCAGAGCCTCCCATGTGCAGTGATAATTGGGCCTCTCTGGATGGAAAGGATGGCATCCTTGTCCTGCACTATTGATCACCAACCACTTAAACTAAATGGCTGTTTTCAGGTTCACCTCATATTGGTGCACTTTGTAGGTATGCAATTAGTGACCTCATCCTTCAATGGAAAGGGCCCATTAAAGGACAACCAGTGACTGGATAACATTTGAGTGATCATTCTCAATACAATAGTGACACCGAAATAGTAGTGACATGGAAGTGTGTTAGTCTTGTCCTTAATAGCCACATCATTAGAAACATCTACCTCTGCATGTAGAGCTTGTTAGTGCATTGAAAACCAAAGCATTTTGTTTTGTACAATGTGTCCATTACATCTTTATCAGTGTAGCGGACATCATTTTAGGTTTAATGATGGTTTGATAATTACCAAGTACATATTTATAGAGTTCTGTGATGTGTCAAGCGAAGTATATTTGTTTTTTTTTATTCTCAGCAGTAATGCTACATCTACTTTATTTTATACAGGATATATCACATCACAACTAACACTGATTGGTTCTCCATTACCCGAATAGTATCTGGTAATATTTTGTTTTTTTAGTTATAAGTTGCTTTGGATAAAAGTGTCTGCTAAATGCCTAAATGTAAATTTAAACATAAATTTGGTAACAAAGGCTTTTTGGAATCCACTTTTCATTTTGAGATTAAGTAAAAGTAGTTGTAATTAGTTGTTGACATATAGGGCTCTATTTTAGAAAATTTTTAGTGAGCTGTCACCTGTACACTGCTATCATAACATGATCCCAAATAATAGGTGTTACAGTATATACAGTCATCTATTTTAAAAACATTTAGTCTACAAATGCAATAACAAATATAGATTTAAAATTTATTGAGAACAATAGCACATGCATAGGACTATTATCTTATTTAATAACATTATTGGTTTTAGTAATATTTAAATCGTATATTTATTATTTTGTTAAATTGTATTTCTTTAACTTTAGATCGGTACAGGTTTCTGTTCTCGCCCTAATGAATTTTTAAATGAAATTAGACCATAGCATGTGCTCACACTGTGCAAATAGCATTCATCACTCTTATAGTTTATGCACTTGTTTGCATAATTACCCATATGTTTGCATGTGTGCAGGATGATCAGAATGAACATCGTAGAAGACTAATTAGAGCAGAGTAGGTCGGTTACTGAATGGGTCTGATGGATCATTTGATTGCAGCTGTTGTTAAAGCTTTAATGTTGGTGTCGAGTGGAAATTGTGACAATGACATGCAGATCTGCCGAGCAATAATCGTCTATCTTTACAGCTTTATTATCTCTTTTTCGTTTTTTAAACTACTCAAAATGATGATTTACTTCATGATAAACATAATATTGGCTTCCACTTTATTACCTACACCTCATTGTTCCACATTCTTTATCAGTTTTATGAGTTCTACTTTCTAAATAGATGCACTTTTGTAGTTTTACCAAAAACTTTGTCACTTGTACTCTGTTCTTTAATAGTCAGTGACCTCTACAGGACCACCAAAGATTAAGTCCTATTTGGGTGATAGATGATCTTCAGCAGTTCGATAACATTGACATGTGTGGCACTGATGTGTTGATCCAGCGGTTGTTGTGATCTGATCACTCTGTCCACTCACTCTTGACTCGATCAGACCTGTCTGCTATATTGCTTCAACTTTTAGATGTAAAATTAGAGACAGAAACTTATCTGATGCTTCACAGTTTGTGATTATTAATCCTATAATCCCTTATCAGTGCTCCCAGGCGTACAATGTGTTGGGGTTAGATATTTTTGGTTGGTGGATTATTGCTAATCCAGCAGTGACAGTGTGGTGTTAAAACACTACAGCAGCACTGCTGAGTCACATCCAACTGCACCGGCATAATATACTAACTAAATAGAAAAACTGTTTTGTCAATGCAGTGGTGAAAATTATTAATATTTAAAGTTTAGTACATTTGAATGTTGCTTTTAGAAAATGCAATATTGTAGAAACTTCTTTTAGCGTTACAGAAAAAAATAGTCAAATATATGATCTGCCCTCCTAATTAGACTTTGTTTTTGCCGTCGTCCGCTCTTTGTCAGTGCTTGTTTGCTATTATTAGTTCCTCTTTGTTCATTAATATATATCAGCTTTGTTTTGACCATCACCCATGTTCCTCTGTATGTATTTAACCCCTGCCTTTTCCTATTGTTGCGGTCGGGTTGTCGTTAAGTAATTCCTGTCAGGTCTGTGTATATGTCTTTGTTCCCCGGTGTTTTTGTAATAAAAAGCTTCATCTTTGCACAGATGAGAGGTTGTGAAAAATGCTAGCGAGTGTATCTTCACATAACACATAATACAAATTGTTTAGTTCATTATAAACTTGTAAACAAATAAATGAAGTTGGTAATTCCACCGAGCTTACAAAATGGCAATGTTGTTACCGTGCTCCTTTTAAATGTAAAACACTACTCCTACAGGAAAAAAATAAAAAACAAACACTCTCTTAACTTTCTCTATTAAACCTGCTTATTGGGTCTGTGAATACTTGCTGGACTTTACTGGCTTCATGTTATAATGCAATGTTGTAAACAACTGAAACTGTTTAGTAAAAGTACCAATATTAGCATTATGTTTACGTTCTTCCTTTAACTATTTAATCCAGTCAAGCTTCGAAAAATAGATGCAAATCCATGTAATGGAGAAGTTGTGCTGAAATCAGCCATTTCAGACCAACATTGGAGATAATGATTCAGGCTTATGTTATCCTCTGAATCATGTTTTGCTGAGGTTTTAATGTTCACATGCTTTGGAAAGAGAACCTGAATAGGAAAGCTAATTAATCACTAAACAGTTGTATTTTTGTCTTACTTTACCTGGGTTAGTTTGGTCCTAAATGAAAATGATTACAAAAAAGCTTTCTGTGCAGTTTTTTCTTTTTTTAAGAGAATACACCAGCAATTTTCCACACTTGTGTGTATCAGGCACTTCAAGACATAAAGAAAAAAGGAATAAACCTTTTAAAGTTTCCAATAATACACCAAAAGCAGTGCGTCATCATATTTCAGATGTCGATCAGCTCTTCACACAGATATTTCCATCTAACCTTCACACATCATTCTATTTCAGTGAAAAAAATATATTATTTAAATAAAAAACAGATTTTGTTTTTCAACCGTAACACTCACCTTCCCACAATGTTTCGACATAGATTTTTTACACTTTCTATGGTTGTGTAATTTTCCAACTTGGAATTTTTTGGAATTCTAGACAAAGTTAGTATGTAGCCTTGCTTATATTTGTATTTTGATTAGCCTGAAAAATGTATTTTTTTGATCAATGAATTTGTGTCCTTATTGTACATCTGATTGCTGTTGATCCACTGGAAGTATACTTATGACATGAACTAACTTATAAAGAGTCTTTTTTTTTTTTTTTTTTTTTTTATTTTTTTTTTTTAGTTTTTCATGTGTTAGGTTGTTGTGGTGTTGTTTTTTTGCCTTTGATTTAAAAAAAAATTAACCAAAAGAGTAGTTGAAATGAGAATTGTCACCTCTGGGGCTGAGGACTGGGCATATTCTGTTTTTGTAACAAAGAAACACATGCTGATATCTGACTTACAGCCATTAAATTTAGTGCACACCTGTGAATTTACCAAATCCCCCAGCAGTTCAACATCTAACCTTATTCTTAGTTATTAACTACGAAAAAAGGTTTTGCCCGATTTTTATTTCCAGTGGTTTCAAACATTCAAAACATAACCTGAATGCAGGGCCAAATGTGGCTGTCATATTGGCAATTATCACTTTCTCCTGGGCACCAGAAATGATAGGTTTGCTGTAGTGCATGTTCCATTTGAGGTTAAAAGAGAACTTTGTATACTCTCACTAGGAACCTCTAAAACATTTAACATTTTATTTTAAATGGTATATCCAAATAAGTTAAAATACATGATCATAAATGTGTTAATACTCCTATCTATTAGTTCTAGTTAATATTAAAAGTAATACAACAACATAAAAACATTATGTCTGAAAACTTTTTGAGATTTTTTAAGTAAGGTTTCTAACTGTTTCAATTCCTGTTTGCGGACTTTAACATTTTGCAAAGCGAATCCTTAAAGTGGCTGTTTTTTATATTAAAAAAATCCTGTAAGACCGTAGCTGTAATAAAATGGTTTGTGTTGTTGATGGTGGCTACAAGAAGAAAGAAAATTTGTGATAAGTAATAGAAAATATAGTAGAGCATGGACAACAATATCACTGAAAGGTTGTGAAGGGGGGGGGGGGGGGGGGGGGGGGGGGGGGGGGGGGGGGGGGGGGGGGGGGGGGGGGGGGGGGGGGGGGGGGGGGGGGGGGGGGGGGGGGGGGGGGGGGGCACACACACACACACACACACACACACACACACACACACACACACACACACACACACACACACACACACACACACACACACACACACACACACACACACACAGGATGTAATTATGGATAGAACAGCCTTTTCTGAGCCTTTCAGACCATGGACTGATTTGATCTTTAGATAACAAACTCATGTTCTACCTTTCTCATTGTATCCTGGCTGCTTGATACCACCATCCCATTGTCTTTAAAATAGCGTTCTTCCTTTTCATTTTTAATGTACCTCAACATTGAATAATTACCTTTTTACCCACCCAAATAACTAGATTAGGTCATTATGATAAACCTTTAAGCTGAAGTCCTGAAATGATTGTTAAGTAGACCCTTAAAAAAAAGAAGAAAAAAAAAATCTTGACCCAACATTACTACAGTTGTATAGCTACATACCAAAAGCCATTATTGTTTTATTGTGATCTTCAATTGCAATAATGAAATAATTGTATAATAATTGTAACTGAAGAAAAAAATTTAAAAATCCATTATTTATATGAAACAAAGTGTTACAATGTACAAAACATCCAAAACAAAACTCTGCATTTATACCTAATTTACTGCAATTAATAATTAATTCGATACAGTTTATGTCCAAAAAAGAAAACGAGCAAAGCTAAAATAAATGCAGTGAAACACTGCAGGTGAGATTACACCAGCCAGTTACATTATTTTTCTCACTTCGTGAGCTAAGACATAATAGTAATGTTGGAACCAGCGAAAATAAAGGCTCCACTAAGTTTTTCTTATATTTTTATCTTGATTAGGTATAAATTAGGGGGTAAGGAAACTTTCAGGCTGCACTCGTCATCCTAATGAATACCTCAGAGTATCTACTTCTACTGTCCAAATTAAGCTGGAAGAAGGTCATGGGTTTTTGGTGGCTAAAAAATACCCACTAATGGATGGCATTAAAACTGGAAGGCTGACTGTTTGGTGTCTGACTATAATGTAATTAGAAATATAAAATAATAAGAAAAGCAGTTTAAATATTAAGGTTTACTGACAAGATATTGCTGATTTTTGATTACTGTTCATAGAAGAGTGTGCTGAAATTGACAGGGACATTACTGTCAACTTCAACCTGGTCCTTGAGCAGCTGTACTAACCATACTGAGACACCAGGGAGAGCCTCTGTCCTCCCTAGCTGACCTAAGTTGAACACTGCCTAAGGGAGATGAAGCTCAGCCAGTATCAGAAAGACCTACTGCACTCTGCCTCCATGCTTCAGAACAGCAGAGTAGCAACTTATGGTGCACTATCCACTCCCAGCTGCATAGAGGAGCACAGTCAAGAAAGAACAAACAACCATGATGCACAGTGCCAAAGTCATCACAAAAATAAATAGTCATGTTTGCACCACCCCATGTGTTGTGGTAAAAGAAAGCCCAATACCACATCCAAAAGTAATGTCCCATATATTCAAATTGGCTTGTTGATGGAAACATGACTGACACGATGTCCATCCTACCCATGGATTACATTTCAATTCAGTGATGTTCTCTTGGATTAGTGGCTTGTAGACAAGAATAATGAGTAGTTACAATAAGAAAATTAGGCATCTTAGGCTCTAAATCAACAACAGAATTTGTTGCCTAATCCGAACTCACAATCAAAGATACATACCATCTAATCGCATGGAGTTTCTAATGCCCATTCAGCAGAGACAATTTCGGGCACTTAGCAGATGTAAAGCAAAAATTTGCACATGGTAATGAATTTGGCTGATTATTACCAATTACAACCAACTAAATACAGAATTCCAATCCTTATTCCTGTTCAAAAATTCAGTTCCACACCAATGTGTAGCAATTTTGTATTTCTACTAATTAAACCAATTACAAAACTATTTTCCATAGCACAGACACTTTACAGCATTTAATAAATTAAAGTTAGAACTGTAAAATAAAGGATGCCAACCTGTATTGTTGTTCTATATATTTGTGCACCATGTTGTATATTTAAAATAATTATTGAGGTATTTTGTCCAAAGCTTTACATATTCAGTAGTTTACATTGATTTAGATTCAGACAATTTAGGTTCATAGTGCTATCACTGATGCGCTGTCTGAAATCCAAACTGTTTTTTAGATTCTGCTATGTTTATATCTGCTACATCTTAAGTCAGGACCTCAGTGAAGTCAAATTACAAGAACACATTGTAAGCATTAAAAGATATTTTATATCTAACACTTTAAAAGTTATTTAAATTGCTGAAAATTTTTATTACATTCCAAAGATGACATTTTTGTTGATATTTCTGTTATAAACTTTAAACTGAGGCAGTTTTATTTTTATAGTACAATGTAGCAGTGGTGAGATCAAGTCATTCTGGTCAAGATACAAACATTTTTTGGATGCTTAATCATGGCTTTAACCCTAAAATGTTTGGATCATAATCATGCTACCATTATAAGTTGGTTTCAGGTGCTGGGCAGATACGCACAGGACCCTGGGCCCACTCACACAGACATACAAACACACTACATAGGATCCAAATTAAAGCAGATAATTTACTGAATCCATGTTTTTCAAATGTGGGAGGAAAAACCCATGCGGCATTGGGAGAACATGGAAACACCAACCTGATTGGGATTCAAACCTGGATCACAACTCCATTTTAATAATGTTTCTTGTTAACATCTGCTTTGTACTTTACTATCAGTTTAAACTTAAGCTTTTTCCATGTACCACACAGACAAAAATGTATTCAGCCCAAAGGAAAGAGTGCAAACTGGATCTAACTAGGACAGGGGAAAAAAGTGTTTCGCTTCAAACCTCATGTGGCTACTTCCTTAAATAGTATGTGCTAAATATCAGTGTTATCTACTGAAAGAAAAAAACATCTCTGAGACAGTGGCCTTAGCTGCTGGATTATCAAACATAAAAGTGTAGCGAGGGTAAAAACACAGACATCAGATTCTTAATTACTAAAAAAGAATTTTATAGTTTGATGACCAAAAAAAATTGTTCTTGAAGAGCAAACACCCCTCTAACACAGTTCCCAAATAAACAATTTGATTTGAGTGTGCCACTTTTACAACAGGCTCACAGGAACTACCAAACCTTTGAGAACACCAGTGTTTAAAATAACTGTAATTGTTACTGGGTTTTTTGTTTTTACAATATAGGTAATAACAAAATTATAAATATTGGCAAGGTATTTATACCCTTCCTCTGTTGCGTTAATCTGAAGTTACTTGCTCATCTGATGCATAACAATCAAATGTCATACTGGTTGGTCACACAACTCTGCACATATGCCTGTCTTCAATTAGTGCTGTATTGTTATAGTTCAGATCCACCCAGGACAAGGAGTCAATCCAGACAGACACACATAGAGGCAATTTAAAATTGTCAATTTATCTTACATCCATGTTTTTAGACTGTGGGCAGAAACTGCAGAGACCCAGGGAAACCCACTTGGACATGACGAGAACATGGAAACTCCCTTAAGATCAGGATTTAAACCTGAATCCCCAGCACTGAGAAATGGACATGCTAACCACCACACCACCATGCCGCCCCGTCTAAAACTAACGTTGCCTATGTAAGACAAGTTTGCCACCATATTAAAAAATCCATATACTTCAAGCTTTTAATTGTGGAAATAATATTATTCTTTGAAACACTTTCATCCAAAAAAGTAATTTACATTTATTGTATTTTAATGACAAATGTATTTAGTGTGACAGCAGACTAAAATAATGACATGATACTGTTCAGTAGAATCAGCACAAAACATAATCTAAGCAAGGCTCAAGTGTCTTTTTAAATCTCTTGTCAATAGTAACTGATTGCTATAGTAGTATAACATTACAATGCTTTAACCACAGCTGCACTGCATCTACTTAAAAAAAACACAAAGCACAATTTGGCTTTTAAAATACAACAAGCAACATTTTCAAAGTTGACAACAATTATAAAGACTGAAAGAGTCGATTCATATGTGAATAATAAAAAAAATTTTTTTAATTCATTGTACAATATAAAAACAATCCAGTTGTTTTCTGCTACAGGGAGCAATTGAGAGGTGCAGAGATGTGTTAAAGTGACTAATGCACATCCATCTGGCAGTCACATCTCTCAAACATCTGTGAGCCTAAAATTAGAGTTTCAAGTGAGGGGAGGAGAAGCGCATATGGCACTATGAGGGAAAGAAGTGCTTCAGAAGTAGATAAATGATGAAATATGTGTGTGTGTGTGTGTGTGTGTGTGTGTGTGTGTGTGTGTGTGTGTGTGTGTGTACCAGGTATGTATCACAGTGTGGGAATCCACAACCTGTTAACATCATGGCTTCTCTGTTTTGTGGAAACACAGATGAACTTATTTAAACTTAACATAAGATAATGATAAAAGGGCACTTATGGTGATTTATCAGATCTTAATTAACTTTGTGTTATGACATCTGTTGTAACACACGAATCACTGCAAAATACAAGTACCCAGATGCAAGCCTTTCGATAAAACATTTCTTAATTAAACAGTGTGAGAAGCTAAACATCTTTATTTAACACACAATTACACAAAGTATCATTATATAATTAAGTAGCTGTAAGCTTAGTAAAATGTGTAACAGTCAAATTGTTTCCGCAGAAATAATCACTCAATTTTCGAGCGCTCTGTTCATCCCCCCTTTTATTTTCACTAATCTATCAAGTCATCAACCCTGTTACTAATCTCACTTGTTTTCTTTGCCATTTTTACAACACTGTTTCTTTTATTTAGCAATCCTGTAACCAGATTCCAGAGACCCCCATGCATTACCTATTTCCTGCTACCATTGGTACTTGTTCCTCACATAGCAAGTAATGATCACTGCAGCAGCAGTGTATAAAAAGTCCTAATCCAGCCAACCCCCATTTAAGGAGTCAATTCAGACCAGAAATACTGCTTAAAACTCGAAGACAATTTTACATCTACATTACGTTTACAAAAGTTTACATCACTCACTGTAAAGATATGGTAAAATTTATTTTATGGCTTGGGAGGAAGGGGGGTGAAGTTAGTTTAATACCCAAATAAAAGTTGTTCCACAGAAAAAAAAGTTTTAATAAGGTGTTACAATTCTTATATGTAGCACCTTAAATAATAGCATATTCTTAAATTCTAATTAAAATCAGGTTCATGTTTTTGTTACATTAAATTAAACACTTTTTGGAAATGGGGCTTTTAAGGTTAAGAGATCAGGAGAACAGGAGTTTGCAACAGAGGACATAACAGAACAAACTAATATCAGACTACTTTATTGTTTGAGAATTGTGTATTATATTTTACAATATTCATTCTGACTGGTGAACGCACTCCATTAAAGCAATATACAAGGAATTTACATGGATGGCAAAGAGTAATTGCTGCTGTTGAATTACTTGGTCCCATGTGACCACAATGGTGGATTATTCAACTATGCAGAATGCAAAGTGTGCTGTTGGCAGAGGTTCTTAAAAGGACTAGGGAATGATGCTACCATTTGTTTTCCTTGATCATGAAAAATGTAGCCTTATACTTTACCACCCACACAATCCCTTCTATGTTAGCCAGATGGAGAAGTGTGATTCCTACACTTACCAATCATTCATTACCCCAGAGGTAAGAAGTTTAGTCTATCGAGGTCAACAGTTTTTCTAATACAAATAAGGTATGGATAAAATTAAATAAAAAAATAATTAACAAAAGAAAGAATTGGAGGATGAAAGGAAAGGAAAAAAGGAAAGGTAAACGACATCCAAAAAGAAAAGAAATGAATTATGTCAACAATTTCCTTATTCATGTTTATTTTTATTTTTTGATTTAATTAATAGCAGATGAATTGCTGATATGAGTTGATCAGACACAGAAGTGCACTGGGCAAAACACATCTTGTTACTCCACCTTGTAGATTAGATAAGATCTGAGACATTAGCTCATCTGTTTGTGTGAGTCACCCAGTGATACTTCATTAGTCACCGACAGGCACTGCCTATAGACTAGGAATTTTTTTGTTGACAAATTACTTAGTGACAGTAAGACATTCACAAACTCTAGGGCATTGCTGTATCTGATTGATTAATAACAGCACAACACACACAAAAACACACCACCATGTCACCACTATATATATATATATATATATGTGTGTGTGTGTGTATATATATATATATATATATATATATATATATATATATATATATATATATATATATATATATATATATATATATATATATATATATATATATATATATATATATATATATATATATATATATGTATATTAATAATGCACCAACCATCCTGCTCTGTGGTGGTACTATTGGGGTTCTGACCATTAGAGAACAGAGTAAAGTGGGCGTACACTGTATGTACTGTAGTCCACAAACAGATGAACTACAGTCTGACATTGTAGAACTACAAAGTCCATCTTTACATTAAGTGGAACTGAGAACACGGATAATAAGTACCGAATAAAGAAGGTGTTTCCAAACTTTTGATTTCAAGGATTCAAGGAGACTTTATTGTCATTTACGTAACATGTGGTACATGAAATGTAAATGTTTACATTTACGTTTCACGGACCCAGTTTACCCCTAAGTGGTAGAGTTTAATTTTTTTAATTAAAATATTATGTTAGAATTAAATTTAATTTAATTAACTAGTACTGTGTAAATATAATCCTGCTGCAATCCATTTAGACAACCACTTTTGTTTTCTAGGATTTTCTAGGATACCCTAAAAGTTACTTGTACTTTGTAGATACGTTTTCTTAAGTGAGTGTATACACAAATACACTCACTTAAGAAAATGTATCTAAATGTGTTGCGTTCCTGAGTTGTGGAAGACTGCAGGTAGAACCTTACTGAGCCTCTGTGGATTCACAGAATTTTCAAGCCAGATGTCTCGTAAGCAACCCATAAGACTTACAGAAGGTACTGTTTAAAATTTCCTTTAATTATGAAGATTTTTAAGCAGATGTTTAATCTGTTGGATAACTGCATGGATAATGTTTTCTGTGCACACAAACTCCCACTGCATCAGTCTTATTGAATGATGACTGATAAACTGATATGTATGTTCTACATCCTGGGTTAATGCTTAAAATTTGCAGTCTTTTTGTTATCTTGGTTTTAACAATGCCACGGTGTAGTTCTACAAATACGTTTAAATTTGTTTAGTGAAAATACTACTTGGCAGCACGGTGGCTTAGTGGTTAGCACGTTCTCCTCTCAGCACTAGAGATTCCCGGTTTGAATCCCCATCTGGGTGGAGTTTCCATGTTCTTCCCGTGTCTGCGTGGGTTTCCTCCGGGTTCTCCGGTTTCCTCCCACAGTCCAAAAACATGAATCAAGTCAATTGAGTTCTTCAAATTCCCCCATATTAAGTGTGTATGTGTGCGTGTCTGTCTGAGTGAGTGTGTGCCCAGCGATAGATTGGCGCCCTGTCCTGGATGTATCTGCCCAGCGAAACGTTCTCCTGTGGATGGGTATGGGGAACCCCCAGCGACCCTAATAGAGGGTAAAGCGGAAGATAATTGATGGATGGTAAATACTATTTACTTCTTGTTCTAACAACCAAATACTGGTATACGTCTAACAACAAAGTTAATATAAAAATGTGAAACTCTTTAGTATCGCAGGCCCTCCTGTCTACAAATAAAGTACATTGTACAAACCATTGTAACAGTGTTATCAAATCAAGTGGAAATATATTACAATATGTTATTATCTTAACAGATCTCATTTCATCTCATTTATATGAGATAACATGAGCTTAACTTCATTAGATTACAATGAATTGCAGTAAACATTAAGAAGCTTAAAAAGAACATTTAAACACACTTCCCTTAAGAAAACTAATTACATTATTTAATTGCATTTTTAACATTTAATTATTTTTTTATTTATTTTCAATTTAGTTTCAGCTCTTAAAGGATTTACCTCTATGTTTCAATGGATTTTAAACTTGTGTCAAGATTTTAAAGCTGTATTGTGTATGTACTGCTTACGCACTGCAGCAAGCAATCTGTGCATTGGCTAAAATCAGCCATGCTTGAACTCCATTCCCTCCTACATACAGCACTGAATTCTGGCAGATAAATATTCAAGTCTCGGGGGACGGCTACTAACAGCCTCCAGTGGAAAAGCTAATGAAAATACCAATGCTTGACCTTAAACACATCACACGCTATGGACGCAGTACCAACACATTAAAACCAATAACTTGACACGAACTCGTAATTTAGAAATTTAGAAAGGCTGAATGCTAATTATAAGAGTTGGAAGTTTATCATTATGGATTCACATAAATCTTGTAAAACACAACATTTGATCTAATGCAACAACAATAATAGAAGCAACAGTCATAATTCTGATCATAATTCTGTCACAAGACAGAGATAGAAACAAACATATTCATACACACCTAGTCTCCTCTGTGTATATTTTTAAACTGTGATGGAAAGCTGTAGCTCCTGAGGAAAACACACACACATGGGTCTTATTCAAAGAACTTTCAAAAGAACTACCCGAAAACAACTCGGACATAAATTTTGAAGACAATAACATTTTGCGGGTGGCACGGTGGCTTAGTGGTTAGCACGTTTGCCTCTCAGCGCTAGGGATTCCCGGTTCGAATCCACATCTGGGTGGAGTTTCCATGTTCTCCCCGTGTCCACGTGGGTTTCCTCCGGGTTCTCCGGTTTCCTCCCACAGTCCAAAATCAAGTCAATTGGATCAAGTCAATTGAGTTCTCCAAATTGCCCCATATAGAGTGTGTATGTGTCTGTGTGAGTGTGTGCCCAGCGATGGATTGGCGCCCTGTCCTGGGTGTATCTGCCCAGCGCCTAAAACGTTCTCCCCTGGATAGGCATGGGGAACCCCCCCCCCCACGTGACCCTGATATAGGATGAAGTGGAAGATAATGGATGGATGGAATAATATTTTCCAGCAGAGCAATTAATTTAAAGTCCTGTTAAGACTTTTTTTTAAAAAAGAAACGGTTGCTAAAAAACAATTAGGTTTCTTATGCAACATCCAACAAATATAAATGTGTCTTCATTCATAGTTTTATGGTGACTGACATAAGCATAAATTAACATGATTTATGAGGTACCTATGAATTTCCTTTATTTTAATCAAGTACGTTCTATTCATTCAAACTGTTTCTTACTGAGAAAGATAGGAGAAAGTATGAAGGTGTGAGAGAGGGAGCGAGACAATACGTTCTCTTCAGACACCAAGGCTAGGAAGGTTCTTATTGTCTTTTGCCTTGTCAAACACTCGGAGGCCTCCAGGGCCACACTAGCCTAGCTGAGTCTCTTATTCAGCCACACCTGCCTCAGCCTGATAAAAAAGACAAGGGCTAGACAAAGAAAGAAAGAAAGCAAGAAAGAAAGCAAGTGCACTGACTCATTGTGAGTCTCGCAAAGGATCAGAATTACCTTAGGGAGGCAGAGACAGGAACAGGCAGTTTGAAGCATTGTTCAAATGTGCAAATTTTCTATATTTTTTCATTTATCTTAATATAACATACACCGGTACTTTAATCAGGTATACACACATTAAACTTGTAAGTAGCCCTTAAAATGTTCAGATAATTACTGAAGAAAAATATTGTTATACAACTAACGACCATACAAAGTTATTTTGAACAGTTACAAAATCTGCAATTGGTATTGTTAAATGGTTCATATAACAGAGGTGAAGCTGGTGTTGGAGAGTACTGATGACCTTAACGCTTGCAACTGTCTTGTACCGCTGAAACCGAAATGCTGGTTAAAGGTTTTAGCTGAGGTATGTCTGTGGATATCACCTCTTAGTCTGAGACATTTGTGTCAATTAGAGTGCAGCCGGTCCCAGTGGAAATGTGACAGACAAATTGGGTAATGTCTTTGAAGAGGTAAAGGTCATGGTCATTTGGTGCTGTCAGATGACATTTCACAGTAACCTTCCATGTGTAGACGTAAGTGGAATCTTATGCTATATCCTAATAAAAGACAGGAGATACGTACACAGCACATTTTAGAGTAAACGGTTAAGGGTAAGGTTCCAAAAAATACGATCTTTTTTTAAACTGTACTTTAAAAAAGCTTTGACTCCATTATTTTTAGTGAACTAATCATTCACAGTATTATCGTGTCCCTGGTTTTCCACAGCTTGCATGTCTATCTGTGTGCTTTCACTCATGTTTTCATAGTCATATATGAGATTATTTTGGGGCCTGTCGCAGCACTCACAGGGTGTAAGACAGGAAAAAATCTTGAACAGATTGCTAGCAAATTTATATGGCAGACACTCAGACTGAAGCATTTAATGGTGGCTTTAACCCATTGGTTTTCCACCAAAAGTTGCGGCATGGGGATCCAGGCTTGAAACCTGAGTTTCCATGTTCTCCAGATTCTCTGGTTTCATCCCACAGTCTAAAAACATGGATTCAAGGCGAATTGGCTGATTTATAGTCCCATATAGTATTGCCCCATATAGTGTGATTGTGAACCACTGATGAATTGGCACTCTGTCCTGGGTATCTACCCAGAGTCTGAAAACACTCCCCTGGATAGGCATGGGGATACCTCCCATGACCCTAGTATAAGATTAAGTGGAAAATAATGAGATAAAAAGATGAGTTCGGTTAAAAACAAATATATTCAACAAATATAAAGCAAGACATAACACTACTACACTAATACACTATTTGCACCCTTTTACCAGCTGTTTACCAACAAATGTTTAGATGTTTTCAAAGTCTACCTTGTACTATATATTTTTTATGGCAATAAATCATCTCCTATTTTTGAAAATGCTCAGCGTTAAAACAAATCAAACTTTGAACCAAGCACATGATATAACCTTTTCATTAGAATGTGGACCAGAATTTCTAAGACTTTCTAAAGAATTCGACCAAAAATTATAGAGAGGTGAGTGCAAGTGAAAATACATTTGCTCCAGATTGAATGAAATCAAAATGAACTGAAACATTTACTCAGTTACATGACTGATGTCCAATAGACCTGATGCATTAGTCATTTTCTGCAGGTGCCATTGTCAATGTTCCAAAAGAAAATACTAATGACATAGCCGATATTTTACATTTGCATACACTCAGGCATTGGCTTAATTCTGCTTTCACTGTTACTAAGCCACATCAGGTAATCTAATACAAAGGCAAATAAGAATTCCAGAGATAGATCAATCATTGACTTTGATCTATTGCCCAAAATAGGATTGATTGAACAGAAAAGGAGCACAAAGAGCAATGAGATAGCAAGACACTTCTTTTGTTTACCAACCTTACTCAGTAATTGTAAGTGATTGGCATACATTTGGAATAAACACCTAAAGTATGGTTAATGGAAACCAATCATCACAAAAGAAAATAACAGTTCTGATTTACCGGCCAGTCTAACAATAAAATGTAAAAATAATAATAATAATATATATATATATATATATATATATATATATATATATATATATATATATATATATATATATATATATATATATATATATAGAAAGAGAGAGAGAGAGAGAGAGAGAGAGAGAGAGATTTTGATTGTAGTTTTCTAATTTTCTGTTTCTCAGTGCATTTTTAGTAAATAAAAGGAACGCTAGTTTGTCAATCTGCCAGGTAAAATTGCATTTCTTCTAAACTCTTTAATTGAAGTCAGAAACTGCCTCTTGAAAAAAAAAATCTAAAGCATTTTAATATGAGAGTATTCAGAGAAAATTAGATTTATTGTTTTTCTTTGAGTTTCGGAGTGTAAGTCAAGAGATAATTGGTTCTGAACAGAAACCAAAGACTTTAAAAATGAACTATTTTACACTATGCGATTTTATCTTAGAGATGCAGAGGATGGTGGAGCCTCTCCCAGCCCTCAGAACAAAAGGCAGAGGCACCTCAGACAGGACTCCAGTCTATAGCAGGACAGAAAATTTTCACAAAGGAAAAAAATTATGTTTGTTCTCTTATGGCAAGAGAAGATCCCGAACAAAATGACAGTGGGGTCCAAGGCTATACATTCAGACAATGAACATAAGTAGAAATCCAAAGTGTCGTTGCATTGCACTTGAGAAATGCTTATGTTTCAGCCCGCAAGAAAATAAATACCCACACTTCAGCAGAGGGTACATAAACTACATGCTGACAATGTATATATTGAAAAAAATCCTGTATATGCAATGGTGAGAGGCATTTTTACACGCTGAAATGTATTCACTGACATTGTTTGTAATCTCTACGCAGAGAGCTCAGACCATTGTTCCACTCTTCATTATAGTCTCGAGTGAATATGGCTCTCTAAGCCCCCTGAAGGGAGCATCATTAGTGTGTTTGTTTACCTCTGGGCTTTAGCTAGTTTGCCATTTTTTACAGTCACCATTATGCAGCAGAACAGCAGAGTTCTCCTTTCTCCTTACAGCACCATTCTCACAATCCCTTAAATTGCACTGTGGGTAAGTATAATGATAAACAGAGTGCAAGTGTCTGAAATAATAAATGCAATCTGAAGGAAGCACCAGCTTCCGTTTTTGATGTAAATTATTGGCAATTGAATATTTTCACTGACATTATGCAGCGATGCTTCATTGTTCCCATGCAACAAGCATGGGGATAAGTTGGGCCTGAGAAACAGTGGAAAAATAGATTCTGTAGTGTGACATAGTCCTAAGCAAAATGTATTTTATTTCCCCGCTGAGCAGTGGATTTGGCTGTGTTTACATACGTCTCATATTTATTTATATCTGCTGAGTAAAGTGGTGGACGTTTCTAGTGTTTTCTGATTGCATGTGGTCTATGTTGATATTTCGTTTATTTTGCACTTGTTGTCCTCCATTTAAATTCAAAAAAGAAAAGCGACAAACAGAAATTTCGTTTGTGAAAATGCTTGGCATACTTATTTTCTTCACTATAAAAAACAAGGGAATGTAAGCATGGTTTTAATTTTTCTTTTAAAATTTAATAATCTTTTTCTAATCTCATCATCTTCCACTCAATTGTGGGTGGGGGGGGGGTTTACCAGGACAGAGCCAATCCATTGCTGGGGACACAATCACTTGCAAAGATACACTATAAAGGGGCTATTTAAAGCAGCCAATTCACTTTGAATTTATGTTCTTGGACTATGGAAGGACACCAAAGAATCCAGAGGAAATCCACACAGACACGGGGAGAAGAGGGAAATGCCACCCAGTTTGGGATTTGAACCTGGATCCCCAGAGGTTTAGTGACTAAAGTTACATAACAATTGCACTTTGCTTTTGATAACTTATGACTGCTTGCCTTGATATAGGAATACAAGTCATAAGCCAAAAACTTAACATTAAGCAAAGATGACCATGGAAAAGCATAACTTAACCCTTTATATAGCTTGCACCAATAATTCCAGATATACAGATAAAATGGTTGCAGACATGCAGCTTGAGGAAAATAAGGAAATACTTGGCTCTGGTTCTGAATCTGATGTCTCTGATGCTGATGACTGAGACTATGTGCCATGGGGTGCTGGATTTGGGAATATATCTCAGCTACATTGTGAAGACTTTAATGACACAGAAGACTCATCTGATGTATCCTGTGTGGAGAAAATGTTACCACAGTCTGATAGGTTGAATAAAATGGGCTCTTACTGGAATGAGTATCCAGATACTCAAGGCAATAACATCCTGCACAGTGAAATTTAAAATGCACCAACTTTGAGGTAGAGGGATAAAGAGGAGCACCAATAATAAGGAAAGAGTGGAAAAACCTAAACAGCTCAAAATTAAGGTGTGTAATCAGAATCAGAAAACTTTATTAATCCCCGGGGGGAAATTGCAGGGAAGCAACTGCAAAAGTAAGCATGCTCAGAGGGCCACAGTTTTCCTGCTGTCACCTTTAAGTTTGTTCAAAGTCAAACAGAATACTAGCTTGCTACTTGTTGGAGTCAGTATTACAATTGGTCCAAAATTAATGTTTAAAAACAGCAGTGGTCAGCTTTCGATGTCATAAAGAGAAGGTAAAAGCTTTCGGCTCTTCTTATCGAAGTAATAATTTCCTGATTGTAAAACATGGTCTTCAGGTGATTGAAATTCAGCAATGCTAATGGAAGCACTAATTAAATATTTTAAAGTAAGACATTTCTAATTTAAAGTAGTTGCTATGATTAAAGTAACCTTTGGGACATATAAGAATGGCCTAAAATTCATTTGTAAAGACAAATACTGTAATTTAATAAAGAATCAGTTTAGATAAAAGAACTAAAATGTTACTTTGCTTTTCAGTGAACAGCATATAACTGAAAAATGATGCATCACATAATATAAGCGTGAATAATCATTTTTCTCAGTGTTAATGGATTATTATGTGTTATAATAATGACATATATGGCAATTACATAATGGCAATTACATATTGATGAACTAGTTCCAGTTGTATGTGAGATACCATATTTAACTGATATAAGAAAAAAGAGGCTGAAAACTACAAGCAATACTTGAGAAATTAATCAACTTTTTTAAAGCAACATGTGAGTAATAAATTGAAAAAAAGATCTAAACTCCCCATGTTTTTATGACTGCATATTAAGATAGTGTGATCAGATACAGGGTAAATCGGGTCAGACTTGAGCTTTGAGTGAGAAAATACTTTTCTCCTGGGTAATCTTTCTTCTACTCCTGCAGGAGAAGACAAAGTCAGAACTGCTTATATCAGAAAATCTAGTTAGCACTTTCCAAGCTGTGGTTACCGGCAGAGACCGGCCAGATAGAGATGTCAAATACAGACACGAATACTGGGATTACAGAGATTTAAATCTACAGGGGGGAAGCATTTCTGTGGGGCCTATGACAGCTTCTTTATTGCAAAAAAGAGATAAAATATTAGAAAACATAAAAAAAAGGATATAGACTGTGCCAGAATCCAAGCACAAAGACATTTTTTGAAGCTGAGCACTAGAATGCCGAGACCCAGCCATGATTACAGGTGACACAGTGCAAGGAAACTGATTCAGAAGTCAACAGAAGGTGGCATGATGATTCCAGTCATAAGTCCTCACTTAGCTCCTTAATAATAGACTCAGAAAAAAATCCTGTTTTGAGAGACAGTTCTTTGCTGTTATAATGACATTGCGAAAAGATCAAGCAGGAGTGATGGTACTCACGACAAGATTTCACTTTTAAGAGAATGTATTTATCAAAGAATCAATCATCAATTAGTTTACCTTTTGTTTTGTCATTTTTTCAGGACCATTTTTACAACAGAAGCATGTGAAACCTCAAACACTTCAATTTATACAAACCCGTCCACTGCCGTTATTATATCCCAGTGGCGATCAAATAGCACAAATGCTGCAAGGTTTAAAACCAGTACCACTTTGATTTTGGATTATTTAGTTACTTGACAGATGCAGTAAATTGGCAAAAGCATTAAGTAACACCTCCTGATCAATGGATTCATGCGTATTACTGTCACAACACTTTGAATTTTTTTGTTTCCGCATCACAATGCTCTATGCAAAAAACAAAGAAAAGAACTTTACTCCCCTGCACAGAACACTGACACCTCAACCCTATTAAATATGTTTGGGATGACTCAGATCTAAGTATATATATATATATATATATATATATATATATATATATATATATATATATATATATATATATATATATATATATATACACACACATACATACATACATACATAGACACATGCACTATATATACTGCATATATACATATAGTATAATAGTATAGTATATATACTCTATATACTTTACACGACATCAATCACTCTTTTCTAAGTAATTTAACTCTTTTGAACAGATGCTTCTCACCCTAATCTGAGATATAACCTCATGCCAGATAGCAATTTGATTGAAGTGCCTTTAATTAGTACACAGCAAACATCATTTGCACATCATAAGGGATATGCTAATCAGGTGGGTTATTTTCTAGCAGGACTGACTGCTTGAGGAGATGTCAAAAAGCCAAAACAAATTGAAAAAGATTTGACTGAGTCACAGGATTCGGGGAGAATATTTTTACATTTTTATACATTTCAGACTGTAAAAAGTGATGCAAATTACATTTCTAATTAAAGTGGAGGTTTATTGAAACTATTAGGCAAAAGCAAAGGTTTAAATCCGAGTGGATACCCTGCGACCCTAGTATAGAATTAAATAGATGATAATGGATGAATGAATGAATTCATAGAAAGTAAATCCAATAATTATATGATTTCTGTTTAAAGTATTTAATGAAATTTCTAAAGCAATATCTGAAGGTTTGTGCAATAATATAATTGACTAATGTCTTTGTTTTTGCAGACCTACACAAAATGCCTTTTAAAATCAGGATTTACCATTAGCTTAGGTCAATTGGTGTTGTCATGGAGAAACAGTATTAAAGTATAATTTGTCCCCTAGTAAAATATTTTAATCTTGGAACAAATATCCTTCATACATTTTTGGGATGTGGCTTTTTTGGAAAAAAGTGCAACATAATTGTTGCAATAAAAATATTTCCTTAAAGGTCAAACCATTTCCAGCCTTTTATCCCTTTCAAACCATGCTGGCATATTGATGTCGAGCTGGGTGCAGCATGTTCTTACTCTGCATGAATGCGGATCAAACAGACTCTATGAAAGTGAGACTGCCAGTAATTAGCAGATGTTAGCTCCTTGCCCCCTCCTTTCCGATTCTCAATGTTTAATGTAGAGTTTGGGAACTCAAAATTAGAGAAAGATTAATAGATGAAGAGAGGAGAAAAATAAGTGGCACATAAAAGAAATTTATTTCGGTGTCTCAAGGGCTCGTTTAGAGTTAAACTCGACTGAAACATCTCACCTATGAGGTGTGTAGGAAATCAGTAGCAAATGTCTGTTCCTAAAAGTACAGTTTACATTACTGCACTACTAAAGATTAAGTATTGAAAGGGTAACCATTGGCAAATTTTGAAGGCCAAAATTGTACCTTTATATTCCCAAACAGTGAAAAAGTAAAATAAATGTTACTGCTGCAAGCTCAAGCCCTTACAGGCAAAAGGTGGGGGGGGGGGGGGGGGGGGGGGGGGGGGGGGGGGGGGGGGGGGGGGGGGGGGGGGGGGGGGGGGGGGGGGGGGGGGGGGGGGGGGGGGGGGGGGGGGGGATATATATATATATATATATATATATATATATATATATATATATATATATATATATATATATATATATATATATGTGTGTGTGTGTGTGTGTGTACAGTGCTTTAAAAAGCTGCATATTAAAATTTTATATTACTTAAAATATCATTTTAAAATTAAAATTATTTCTTTAAAAACTTACCTGACACAAAAACCAAAAGGGGTTTTCAATGTTTTACTCACCAACTCTACATTCACGCCGCCCCGAGGAAAGTCGTGCAGGAAAGACAATAAGGCAGATTATTAGAAATAACGGTAACACTTTCGGATTACTAGGTTAGGCTTTTTTATTGTTGGATTAATAGTAATAGTATGATATTATAGAATCTAAATATTGCTAAGATTTTTTAAAAAGAACTTTACTTTACTTATTCTTCCCAAAAGCATAGGATATTTTTCATTTTCATGCCCACCAGTGTGTGCAGTCTTCCCTTTCACATGTCTGCAGGAGGTTGTTTAGCATGTATTAAAGCAGCGAAATGTTGCTAAACAGCTCACCATGACTAGTGGGCCCTCTTCATCATCTCCCTTTTTTACATGACCTCATTTGTTATCACTGGTCTCCCTGAACACAACTCCCTGGGAATTCTGGATTTATTATTATCGAATTTACCATGAAATACACTTTGGGACTACATATCTAAATAAATAGGCACCCTTTTTTAGAAGGTTTATGTACCATACAGACAGCGCGAGAAAGGAGTGAAGCCAATAAACCTGCCAACCTATATCATACTGTAGATAATTGTAAAACAATAATCTGCAACTAAAGTAATTATGTTTTTTGTAAGCAGCACCTATAATTTTCCTATTTGACTGGCGTAATCGATAATGTTCTGCACATGCTTACTAAGTACATAAAACATATTCATGGTTTTGAACATAAATAAAAAAACAGAGAAGATATAACACCATTTATCAATTTTTTATTTATTAACATTATCAGACTCTGTAATTTATAAACATGTTAACATTACAAAATATAGAAAAATATAGAAATTTGACTTTAACTTGAGAAAAAAAAAAATCAATTCAATTTACTTTTTTTTTTTATAGTCCAAGGTTACCCACTGCATAGCAGTTCTATATGAGCCTGGAACTAATTCTACCATGCAAAGCCAAAATAAAGGTCTCTGTGTATTGACAGTATGAAATGTGTACATGAACAAACACTTCTTGCACAAGAGATCAAGTTATCAAGTAAGAGAGGTCAAGGTAGCTTGCATGAATTCTTTTGAACAGTGGATGCAAGTTTCAGTGTGCACCAGTAAGGAGTAGGTGCATCTTTTCTTCTTTAAACTTTCTAGATGTAACTGATGCAATAGCACAGCAAAGATCAACAATCAAGTCTCAGATCACACACAGAAAAATCACACACAGAATTGTGCTGAACTGGGGGGGATGTGACCTTTTTCAGCAGTGAAATCAATATATTCTGTTTAATGATCCGAAGAAACTAAAAGGGCTGCCATTTCCAAAGGAGTTTTGTTTTCTTCTGGTCACAGGGCAACATATAGTTTGAATTATGTTTTCATCATAACACTGCAAACCATTTCTTAACATGGAAATAGTCTGGTATTCATAATGCATTATACATGCATTATTAAAGCATTGATAACGCTTTATAACATTTCGCATAAGCCTTTTTTAAGTTCATAGGTGTAATAAATGAATAGCAAAGTTCACAGCAAAAAAAAGTTTTCCTCCTATACTGCGACTTAAGAGAAAAAGACAGGCTTTTTAAAATAGGTGTGGAGAGAGGTAGAAGCCAAACTGCTGTTAGCATGAAAGCTTTCTGATCCTGCCAGCCTTCCTTTGTTAGCTTTAAAAAAAGCTAGAGCATTTACTTTCTCTCCCGCTCTCTTCGGCTCTCTCTAACGCACCCCTCTCTCACAACGATGCATATTTATACCACAGAATTCTCATAATATGTGAACAACATTTTGATCTACCACTCTATTGATCTCTATGACAAAAGGAGGAAGGCTGAATGCTAAAAGAATTTGACATATTACAAGCTGGTAGAATGCCTTCATTCATATCGCTCCGAAAACGAGGAGGCTTTTTGGCAAGCCATGGTTATACACATCTCCGCTGAGTGGAGTCATTTGGGACAAGATCCAAATGGAGACACTAAGCTGTATAGGATAACCTAACACCGTCACCCTGACAGCTTGTCAGTTACAATAACTCGAAGGAGGGTCTTTAGAGACTGAGCATTGTTGGAAAAAATCATATAAAAAAATCACTTTTTTATTGAAATGTCGGTAACACTTTACCTTAATCCAGAATTCATAATAGATCATTAACACATTTATAAAGCTTTATAAAGTATTATAATACTTGTCATAAGCCTTTGTTAATGGCCATAAATGTAAATAACCACACTCAAAGTGGTATAAGAACATGCCATAAGGCTTTATAACACAATGTGGCATAATGCATTGTAAATTATATATTTTAACAGTTCATTAGCTCATTATAGCAACCAGCAACATAACGTCTTATAACATTTGTTTTTGGATGAAGCAGAAATGTCCAGTTTGTTTAAATTTCTTTATATGTGCTCATAAGGGTTTTTAAAGAGACTACATAAATAGTATATAAATGCTTTTCACAGACTTTAAGTAAAGCATAATCATTTTGTTTTAAGTAAGAATGTCTAAACATCCAAAGATTTAAAATTTTAGATAAGTTCATATTATAATGCATTATGTCATCATTTTGTGTAATAAAGCCTTATGTCAAATCGTTATAACAATTTACAACTGTGATTATGAGCATCTATGTACAAAGAATCTATTTAAAGGCTTATGAATACTTTATAAAGCTTTATAAATGCACTTATAATGCATCATGAATACCAGATTCATAGAGTGTTACCATTACTTATTTTATTTTAATAGATACCAATGATCAGTTTTTTTTTTGTTTTTTTTTACACAGAAAACATTTAATAAGATGCATGTGTTTTTTTCAAGTGGGCTTAAAAATTGATTTGCTGAGTGCTTGCTTAAGTGCCATTGAGCTGCGCTGTCAAATCGCCACACCACTTGTTCTTATTCAGCGTGAAAGGAAAGTATTGCAGCATTTCAAGCACCACACATGATGGCCAAGTGAAGCTGCTATGTTGTTTATCATCTGGCCAAAAATTTACAGACACTCAACAATCAACGATCACATGTGAAATCATAAACTGGTGTACTACATTGATTACTTTGCTGTTAAAGCAACATGGTCTGCACAGATTTAAAATATTTTTAACCAGGTTTACAGATTACTCAGGATTTGCATCTATTTAACCACGAAAACATCAGTAGTGTATGTGCATTAGGCAAAATGTCTCATGTCTTAAAAATTAACTGGGTTAAATCCAAAACTTTAGTTCATGAGTTGTTGCATTGTGCATGGAGAACCATTATGATGAGAAATAGAGAGTTTGCCCAAATTTTTAAACTTCACAGGACACCAGAATGAAGAAATCACAAGCTTATAGATTTAACCTCTTTAAAAAAATACCCTGATCCAAACTATTGAACACTTATCACAAAGCATTGATGTACCATCCAGTCAATCCAAAAAAAAAAGAAAAGATTAAAAACTAAGATTATACCTGACAAGAAAATGAAGCCACCTCTGATAATGGAGCACTTTTGGATCCAGATCATTTCGGAAGTGAACTGTCACAGTGTCACCTTTACAGCTTGAGTGAAGGAATGATTATGTATACGGAGGAGATATAAAGAGATGTTCTTTAGTTCAGGACTTATTACAATCCTTTGCCAAAAAGGCAATTTTAAACCATGTCAGTCAAGAAAATCTACCTTCTCATTTATTAAAAAAGTTTTAATAACATAATGTTTTCCGGCAAATTAAAAATAGTCCTGCAGTTCCATATCGCACAGTCTTACTCACAACAAACAATAGGATTGATCTTAAATGTGGGTCTTCACATGTACTTGTCTACTACTAACTGTTAATTTATCAATCTTATTTACAGCAGCACAATTGGCCGTCTATTCCACCGAAATGTGTTATTTGCCTAAAATTAGGTTTTAGGGTGGGGAAGTGTATGTCATCAATGAAAGCTGACTGACCCCAGCTGATGTAGCAGACCAAAAGAATAGCACAGTAAGTTGACAAAAGCCTCGGCTTAAATTTAATTAAGAAGATAAATGAGTGATGTCTGTTAAATGGAGTGAAAGGGAATGGTGGGAAATGGGCATTTATGCTGGGAACAAAAATCTTTTTAAAATGAATGGCACATTCAATTAATGTATTTTTTTAAAGAGCTAAGTGTCCATCAATCACTTCAAGAATGTGGTATTAGTAGTCAGACTCTGAATTCTGAGAAGTAGTGACATGAAAAAAAAAAGTTTTCGCAATGGTTTCAGAAATAAAATCACAAACCCCCATAAATGAGGTCCTTTGCATGTTTTGTTTGATACATCTGACTGACCTTAACAGGCACCGTGCTGGGATTTAGCCATTCAGAACTGTTCATTAGCACAACTTCAAGGCTCTAAACTGCACGCCTGCCACTTCTGATCATCTGCTCCATCTGTTAGCATTTAGCTAGCTTTGCTATGCTGTAGCACTTTATCATTTACACGGGATGCTTTGATGTTCAACACAGTTGTGAACCAAATTAAAGGTGATCACTGTATAACAACACGTTCGAGTTCAGCTCATCGGCAGCTTAACTGTCTGAAAAAGTCCTGAAAATCCACCCACATTCGCCGTCTAAACGGATGATATATTCCCCGCATATACACTCACTGGCCACTTAATTAGGTATGCAGTTACAGTCATAGTTCATGTTATCAACTCCACATACCATTTCCCACCAAGTCTTGGTCCCCACAAGGTTTCTTCCTTAACCAACAACACAATGGAACAGGACAGGGTGCCAATCTATCGCTGGCACTCACACACACGCACACAAACACACTTTACATGGGGCAATTTGGAGAACTCAATTGACTTGATCCATGTTTTTGGACTGTGGGAGGAAACCGGAGAACCCGGAGGGAACCCACGCAGACACAGGGAGAACATGGAAACTCCACCCAGATGGGGATGCGAATCGGAAATCCCTAGTGCTGAAAGGCGAACGTGCTAACCACTAAGCCCCCATGCCGCCCGAACTATATATATATATATATATATATATATATATATATATATATATATAGTGTACAAGTAGTGTATAAGTCCATGTAGTGTTAACCTTTCTGCAAGAGCAAGAAGGTGCTGAGTTTGGTTCTTGTCTTGGGCAAACATGGGCTCATTCGGTGTCAACTGCATTTCCTCCCTGGGCTTCCTATTCCAAATACATACATATTAAATTGCCCTAGCTATTGGGAGTGTATGTGTGAACTTGTAATGCTGGTCCAAAGCCTGGATTAATAAGAGGACTGTAGCAGGAAGGGCATCTGGTGTAAAACTGTGCCAACACAAATATGCATCTATTCCCACTGTATATATGACTCTATAGTCATATAAACTAAATCTGTTTAACCCAGGACTATGTGGGATTTATAACCCTTACCTGCAGTAAAACTAAATGCATTAGTTTAGAAAATGCAAGAGTGGATGGTGCGAATACAAGGACATTAGCAGCGCAGCAACTATAAATAAACTAAGGTTTGAGCAGTTGTTGACAGTTTCATAAGCCAAGGTAGTTCTCATGTCACAGAATATACGCCTTACAGTTCCCTCTTTCCTTGTGATCAGGATAACGCCTCAATGCACAAACATCTCAGTTAGCGTTCGTGCACGCTCGCTGACTGTCCTTGTTTGTCTTTTCCCTGCAGTCATTTAGTTCAGATCCATTTACAGCGTCAAGAATTGTTTTCTCAAAACAATTAACATTGCAACATGAAAAAAAAGCTTAGACTCCAGCACTTTTCCAAGGAGTAAAAGAGAGAGGGAGAGTAATGTCATTAGAGCTAATTTCTCTCCATTTCAACACTTTTTGACAAAGTGCCACAAACCCAACTTTCAGTTCTGCATCATTAAACCTTAGAAGCAATTTACTGCTGAAAGTGCCTAATCACAGGAATGGGCTTTTCACTGCAGTATAAATCACATGTCAGAAGGTGTATTCCACTCCCCCCCCTCATTTTTCTCACTCTTTCTCACCTCGATCTACCCTTTTAAATTCACCACTCCTCACTGCTTGTCCAAATACCACGAGCGCAGCCCATGTCTTTTTGTTTAAATGTGTCACTTTGCAGTTTCCTCAGTACCTGGCATCATGTTTTCTTTCACATTGGGGTGACTTGTTTTCAATCTTCGGTTTTGCCTCCCTCAGCAGCTTGTTCGCACATGGGCTTCCTCTTGTCTTGTCTGACAGGAAGAGAGAAAACAGCGATGAAAGAGATGATGAAAACGTGTACAACGGGGGGACAGGGTGGAAAGCAGTAAAGATTAGCATACAAACATAAGCGAACAGAAGATGGAAGAAATGAATGATAAATGGGGGATCAAAAGAAGAGTGGGAAATGGAAGAGATATATAGTGCTGTCACTGAAGTTTCCACTGCTTACAGATGACAGACTTTATGACTGACATCATTTTTAAAGCCTGCAGCAGTGCCCTCACCATGAACACACTGCATACTTATTATCATGTTTTTGGGGAGACCCCCTACTGATTTATGCCTTATCATAAATGAGAAAATAACAGAAGGATGCTGGAGTCACATTGGCTTTTTTACCATGTGGCAGATTAATCTGGGAAGCAAAACAGCCATCAAACTTGCTTCTATTATTAAAAATAGATAAGGTGTAATAAAGTCGAGTTCATTGATCTATATAGTGTTGTTAACAAGAGTGCATCATCTTAAAGTGAATTTACGGGTTTACCTGAGTGGGCTATTAAATAATAGAGGTAGTAACAAATCAGTTCAGAGCTTGCTTGTGATATCTGTTTTCTGCATAACAAGTATGAACATACATACACGGTATTTTAAATATATATATATATATATATATATATATATATATATATATATATATATATATATATATATATATATATATATATACCCAAAAAACAAAACATAAAATATTTAAAATACAAAGCAAAAACATTACTTTTTATGGTTAATCTACATCAAAATGTGGCATGTGGTCAAGACATGGCCCATGATTTTTAGAGTTATTGTTGATTTTGTTTACCGTAAAACATGCAGATTTCTGGAGAGCTGTATAACCGAATCCTTTGGCACAAGCCATATTTCCTCCTGATATACATCTGACACCTGACACATTTTTTTCCAAGCATATTGGATTTCTACACCCTTCCACTGCTATTAGGTTTTAGCTAAAACAACCAGTTTTCTGCCTCAAATGTTTGAATGTCAGTTTCTTTTCTGCCCAATACTCACCTCCATCGCTATCAAATCCCCTCACTCCAAAAATACAATACCATTTGGCACATTTCAAGACGAAGTGAAGGGAAAATAAGCAATTCAGCTACCTGGCAACACTCACAAAATGACCTATGCTGAATGTTCCATTCAATAGTTTTATTTACTCAGATCAATAAAGCTCATTTAAGCTTCACTCAGAACCACAAAACCCATTTTACTTACTTTTTAATTTGTGCTCCTGAATGTCAGAGAAACCTACCTACAATACCTAGACACAGATGTTAAAAGATTTCAAATGCTGACATCCAGACAAGGTCAATAAACATCTGTACACACACTAAAAGCATAAACAGAGTTTAAACTATTAGTTTCAAATCTCAAGCTTTTACCTTTAACCATTTTTTAATGGTTTCTCTTAATCAGCCATGGTGTGTTACACTAATCTGATAATAAGGTATTCCCGTGGCTTTGCTATCATTAAGCAGCAAGAGATTAATCAGAAAGAGTTTAATGGAAATCGTCTCTGGGTGTAGTGATCATTTTTCAAGACATCTGACATCAGAAGCAGCTTTCCAATAATCAATCAAAAAGTAATCAAAAGTATATGTTATCAAATAGCCTGAAGGTTTATATATAATCTGCAAAAATGATCAGATGGATTCCACCTAACCCCAAAACTTCATAAAAGCCCTGAAAAGTTATTAGGTTTATCGGGTTTCTAATTGGTTTAGAAATTTGATTTTTAAAATTTCATAATAAAACCCATGATAACAATGTATACATCTGGTGTTATTAATACATTACAAAATCATGTAAAAATTGTATAAATGATATATAATGCTTTATAATAATTATCAAGAACCTTGTGTATATACAGGTTAATAATCACTCTTGCAAGCTGTTATAAATATACGCTATGACAAAAATGTCTAACAATGTCTAATGTACATATTTGCAAATATAAACCATATTTTAGCTGTTCATTAACTTATTGAGGAAACCGTAATGCAAATACACTTTATAAACCCTACTTATAAGGTTTCAAAGTTGTTAATAAAAATCTGTGGGCTCATTTATTAGCTCTTTAAGTAGACTGCATAGATAAGCACATGACTTATAAAAGATCATAAAAGCTGTTTCCAGACTTCAAATAAAGTAAAATTTACTCGTATTAAGTAATCCGAAAGAAATCCAAAGTATATATGATAATACATTATGTCATTTCGTAACATTTATAACAAGTAGGCTTTTGCTGTTGAAACCCATCACCCTTAAGGCTAAGGGTGTTTTGTAGTCTGAGGTCTTTTTACCTCAATAGTGCTTATCTGATATACTTTAGACTTCCTGTCAGCTCGAATCATTCTAGCCCTTGGCTATTTCACCTCGCTGGAATTCCTCTTACTAAATGTTTTTATATTATTACATCATTCTGAGGGAACTGACACCTTTATTTAACTGACGAAAACCGAAAGATTTCCAGAGATGACATTAACTTAATTGTGTTTTGCAAAGCCCTTGTTGGTATGTAGTACCCTGAGAATTTCTGCAGTGGGTAGTTATTCATTAAAAAAACTATAGAACGAACTTAAAAAAGTGGCATGTGGTCAAGACATGGCCCATGATTTTTACAGGTATTGTTGATTTTTTTACTTACAGTAACACATGCTGTTTTCTGGAGAGATGTATAACCTGAATCCTCAAGGAATTTGTGCACAGGCCATATTTCCTCCTGATATACATCTGACACCTGACAGATATTTCCCCAGGGAATTGGATTTCTAGACCCTTCCACTACTATTGTCTTTTGAAAATTTTGCTTAGTTTTAATGATTAAGATTGGTCCTTGTCAGAGTCACCATGTTCCTTCTTATTATGGGTTTACACTCAAATCTCTGTAACTGGTTTAAGATTTTTAAAATGTATGATACAGTTAGGACTTCTGTGATTTTTCATGGCTATTTTTCATTCATTTCTTATCTTCCGCTTTGTCCTATATTCGGGTCATGGGGGGGTTCCCTATGCCCATCCAGGGGAGAACGTTTCGGGCGCTGGGCAGATACACCCAGGACAGGACGCCAATATATCACTGGGCACACACTCACACAGACATTCACACATATGGGGCAATTTGAAGAACTCAATTGACTTGAACCATGTTTTTGGACTGTGGGAGGAAACCGTAGAACCCGGAAGAAACCCACGCGGACACGGGGAGAACATGGAAACTCCTCCCAGATGGGGATTCGAACCGGGAATCCCTAGTGCTGAGAGGCGGACGTGCTAACCACTAAGCCACCGTGCTGCCCGGCTATTTAAGCAATAAAATCAAAATGAATTGCAGCACTGTATCACAACAGGATTGTTTACCTCATTAGTTGATGAACGGAAAAAAAAAATTATAATGGATTGGCTTCCTGTCCACGTTGTCCTGTACTTACACACAAAAGAACTTGGCCTCCACATTGAACCCAAATGCTCAGTGAAATCCACACATATACATATACACTAGTAAAGTGAGCAAACGTGCCTAGAGCGGTGCGCGCACTGAAGCAAATGGAGTTAGGTGCCTTGGCCAAGGGGACTTTGGCCGTAGTACTTGGTGGGACTGGCAATTGAACAGGGAACCTTCAGGCCGCAAGGCTGGTTCTTTGACCACAAGCCCACAACTGCCCATTCGATTACGCAGCAGATGATAAGATGAGATGTTTGTTCAGCAGTGAATAAATAAATGTTAGTTGTTTCCATTATTGTATTAATATAAATATGTTCTTTATCTAAGAATTCATCTGTGCTCTGTGTGAATTTAAGTTCTATCAACTTAATAATTATGCTTCAGCCAAAGGATTTTCTACTTCCTCATTTTGCAGGTATCGGGACTTCTTTAGCTGGGGAATTTACAATCAGGAGTTCTAATCCCTTCAGAGACTGCCATGATTAGCTTGGTAATTAACTCTTTGATGCGATTTTTTGCCATGAGTAAGCATTAGTGCCCGGCTAATGCAGTTCAATTCAGTTATCTGGGTGCTGGGATGGCAGCTGCAAATCTAATCTTTTAATCCATAAAATGTTCATTATTTCCCTTGTTCTAGCATTCTAATTAAAGTCTAATATTTGGATTAAGCAGAGGTTGTGGGGGCCTTTGTGGTGGGGCCATGTGAAAGGGGGTGTATCTGAGTACACAACATCAGTCTTGTTTCCTACAAAGTCTGCAGAACCTCTCATTACAAACAAAAACAGGTGGTTTATATTCATTCATTCATTATCTCCCGCTTATCCTCTATTAGGGTCGCGGTGGGGTGCCCTTATATTCATTCATTCATTATCTCCCGCTTATCCTCTATTAGGGTCGCGGTGGGGTGCCCCATGCCTATCCAGGGGAGAACGTCTCGGGCGCTGGGCAGATAGACCCAGGACAGGACGCCAATCTATCGCTGGGCACACACCCACTCACACACTCACTCACACAGACACACTCTATATGGGGCAATTTTGAGAATTCAATTGACTTCATCCATGTTTTTGGACTGTGGGAGGAAACCGTAGAACCCGGAGGAAACCCACGCAGACACGGGGAGAACATGGAAACTCCACCCAGATGGGGATTCGAACCGGGAATCTCTAGCGCTGAGAGGCGAACGTGCTAACCACTAAGCCACCGTGCCGCCCGTGGTTTATATTGGCATAGATTATTTCTCCCGTTATGTTACATAACTCTGTACTAGATCACTTTCGATTGTTAATATTACAATTTAGACCTGTGAAGATGAAAAAAATAGGACTTGGGTTGACAACTAGGTTTCTGTTTAACAATGTTTTTGTGAAATACTGGGGTTGTGAGGATGTGAACCCAAACTTAAATGCTTTAAAGGTAAAATAATTCAAGATGCATAAATATTTGATTGACAATGTGATGTAGTAATGATTTTAGATGAACATCACTGTTCACTTGCAAAGTAAATACATTATATGGACGAAAATATAGAAACATGTTACAAAAGAACATAATGACAGCTTTATGAGCTTTCCCTTTTTTAGGGTAAGTTTTTAATATTTTGACTTTATCTTTGGAAATTTTTGTCCAGAATTACATTTGAAAAGTCATACACTAAGATAGGACAGCACTTGGCTCACATTCTCATTACTAGTTAGTAATAAAATCCTTACTTCATGCACCAGAGCAGTCATGATGGAATAGAAATGGTATTCCTTTAACTCCAAACAATCGCTTATCCAATCCAAAGAATCGTTTATCCTATACCAGGGTCACACGCTAGGCAGATACACCCAGGACAGGGGCCCAATCTATCAGTCGGGACACAGCTGCAGGCACAAACATTCTAAATAGTCTGGATGATTTGTAAGCCATTAGGTTAATATATTATAGGGAAAGTGGTTATTGGCGGAATTTCTGGGGAGTTGGTGTCATAGTTTGTCCATCAGGAAACAGAAGCCTTGTTAGCTGAGATTACTTTGATT
This sequence comes from Corydoras maculifer, assembly GCA_019802435.1. Lineage (NCBI taxonomy): Eukaryota > Metazoa > Chordata > Actinopteri > Siluriformes > Callichthyidae > Corydoras > Corydoras maculifer. The sequence goes on from JAFMOD010000046.1 coordinate 2,193,593, forward strand.
CAGGGGTCCCTGCCTTCCATTAAAACCTGATGAATTCATTCAAGTGAGAAACTGAGTAAATATTCAAATCACCGCTACTTGGTCGCTCTGTGTTCTCCACTGACCTGTAGAGACCTGCACCTTTTAGCACAAAAGAGCACTTGGCTCCCAATCGATTTTACGTTCCATGTGAGTGCAGTGCAGTGTGTTTGAGGTCAAGGTTCTCTACAGGCCATTGGAGTTCCGGCACACCAAACCCATTTAAAGTGAAATTTATAGCCTTTATCTGGGCCTTCACCCCTTCAACCTTGCTTTGGCAAGAAGTTGGAGTCATAAGATTACCCACAATGGTTTTGAAATGGAAGAAAATAAAAAAAGAATAGGGAATGTCCCGATACTTTTGATGTTGTGTACAAATACCTATTACTATTTAGCAATAATAATTTTACAATTAGATGGCTGGCAAATATGCTCGGTAGTGACTGAGATGGAAACATTCATATTGCCTTTAACCCACATTGAAAATTTAGTATGCCAGTTTTTTCCATTTCATCAAATTCAAATAATCTGCTGAGGGATATTTTCAGTTCTGCATTTTTAGCGGGTGTTATATTTAGTCGACATCCCACAGGCAGGTTTTAATTCTTTCTGTTCCTGACTGTGCCCCACTGTGCAAAGCAAGATCTATAACAGTATGGTCGGGTGAGTCTGATGTGGAAAACTTGACTGGCCCACACAAAGTCCTGACCTTAGTGGATATTGCAAGTCAGGCCCTTTGTCCAACATTGTAGTCTGACCTCACAAACACTGCTGGATTAATAGGCAACAATTCGTACAGACACGATCAAATATCTTGGAAAAGAACACAACAAAACTAAACCTGCTAACTTTTAAGTGTTAAAAGTACTAATAAGAAATAACTAGAGTACAACAAGCTTTATGTTGCAGTCATGTATCTATTAAGTATCTAAGGTTCACATGCAGACTGAGCCCAGTTGCAGATCTTGGAAAATACAAATCACCCTCCGAATAACACCTGAATCACCAGACAGAGGTGTGTGTTCTGTGACAGACTGCTGTATCTGCCCTGCTGTTTCTCTAAGCTGACTGTTCAGACTGTTCACTATTATCTTTGTTTTGTATGCATGCCTGTATGTATGTATGTATATGTATATAAAACATGCACGCACCAGAAGCGTGCTGTATATTTACATTTTTACTTTTATCTACACTATTTGCATTTCATTTGCTAAGGAAGAATTTTCCTCTGGATAATTAAAGGGAGTAAAAGCAAGCATGTATATCTATCTATCAATACATTTATTTATCTATCTTTTCATACAACTACGTATCCATTTGTCTATCTAGCTAACAAATGAAAAGAACTAAAATATTTAACTAACAGAAGAAACATCATTTGTGGCTTCTATAAGCATTTTATAACATATAAATAATCCATCCATCCATCCATCATCTTCCTCTTTATCCTGTACTAGGTTTCGGGCATCCAGGGGAGAACGTTTCGGGCGCTGAATATATAAATAAGTACCAAATAAATGCTGAGTAAAACCAAATTATAAAACCCTGTGTATGAACTGACTATATTCAACATTAATCTGAATAAAGTCTCTCATGAAGCTGTTTTTAAAATGTCAATCCATTTATGAAGCAAAAGGCAACATATTTTGTAGCCTGTAGCCGATTAGACTGTACTGACTGAAAGGGAAGTTATTTTATTAATAAAACTATTTTAGCCCAATATTGACTGTTCCATTTAGACATCCAGTTTTTACCAATACATGTACTAAAACACCAAGAGATGTGTCACTTCAATGTGAGAATGAGTAAAATAAATCTACTGCTTAAATAAGAAACTGGACAACATGCTTTAGGACTCAAATTAAGAGGGTTTTTGGTAATAACTGTATCTATACGTTAATATGTGTTGGTTTATGGTTACACAATAGCCCTGTTTTAATATTCTGATCATGTGGTCTGCAGGACAGAAAAAAAAATCCATATTGGTGTAACGACCTTGAAAGTCTACTGAAGTGTATAATTAATTGAAACACTATATCTTTGAGTACACCTGTAAATGACGTTTTAATTCCATGATACCCACCCACATGTGCCCATAATCATTAGCTCCAGTATTGCTGGTAATTTATTTCATGACAGCCTTGTGCAGATTTGCATGATTTCATGATTAGCATATTCACACAGGTTCTGCTGGCTGAATTTTGTAACGAATTTTATAAGTTATATATCCTATTCAATCATTTTATCTGCAGCAAGAAACTACGGCACCCTGCTGGTGACATCCCCTCTTAATAAAATTAAGATGTCAACCAAGAAAGAAATCCTAACGCTCGTGAACACATTTGTAAAGCAGGACCATTTAGAAAAGATTACAATTAGAGAACATTAGGCTTGTGGTATAAGATACATTTTTTGTGATTTATTAATACCTTCTTTACTGATTGTGCAAGAAGTTTGATATTTCAGCATGTTTACCACTCTGAAACATATATATATATATATCAGGTTTGAATCCTGATCTGGGTGGGGTTTCTATGTTCTCATTGTGTCCGCTTGGGTTTTCTCTGGGTTTTACGGTTTCCTACCACAGTCCAAAACATGGATTCAAGGTGAATTGGCTGTTCTAAATCTTTATAGTGTGTGAATGAGTTTGTGTCCAGCGATGGATTGGCCTCTGTCCTGGGTGGATCTGCCCAGCTCACAAACATTCTTCCCTGGATAGGCATCAACTCTGATTTAACCAGGAATACTCCATACAGGACATATTGTAAATCCATCCATCCATTATCTTCTGCTTTATCCTCTATTAGGGTCGCGGTGGGGTTCCCCATGCCCATCCAGGGGAGAACGTTTGATGCGCTGGGCAGATACACCCAGGCAGGGCGCCAATCTATCGCTGGGCACACACTCACTCACACAAACACACTCTATATGGGGCAATTTGAGAATTCAATTGACTTGATCCATGTTTTTGGACTGTGGGAGGAAACTGGAGAACCCGGAGGAAACCCTCGCGGACACGGGGAGAACATGGAAACTTCACCCAGATTGGAATTCGAACCGGGAATCCCTAGCACTGAGAGGCGAACGTGCTAACCACTAATCCACCGTGGCGCCCATATATTGTAAATATGTTTCTAAATGAAGTATCATCCTGAAAAAAGTTCCTTTTCTTGATCTACAAAAAGACGTCGTCATCTAAGCCGATAGCATCATATTGGTTCTGGATTCCTCGCTCATTGTCGCTGTCCGTCTCAATCTTTGTTTCTGTATCCTCCATCAAATTCCACATGTCTCCTGAATGACATGCTCTGTTTTCGGCAACAAGCTTTTCAATCTTCTTCAGTAGTTCAGCGACCTGTCGACCCCTATGCTGGCTTCTATTGTTGAAAATATGATATCGATTCCCACACATTTCCAGAATCCACTTTAAGGCTTCACCTTCACTCTCAATATACAGCTCTACAGAGCGGTCACCTAACCAGTCCCCACAAGTAAAGAGAACAATGGTCTGGTCCCAGACTGTGCGCCCAAAAAGCCTCATATGATCCTCTACAGCTGTTCTCTCGTCCTCTTGAAAAGAACTATCCAAACGAAGGACCAGAAGGTACAGAATTGGTCCTGTGGTCAGGTACACACTTCGACTCATTTCCTGTTTGTTTAATTGGGGCGTGTTTTCTACCGGAAGATGCTTCCACCATCCTGGTGTGTCGATCACAGTGAGCAACCTGCCTGCCACCTTCCCGATTCGTTTCACACAATGAGAAGTTCTGCTGAATCCAAACAAGGTTGTGTCTAGTATTGTGTTGCTGGATGATGTTTTCCCAGCTTCACCATAGCCGAGCAAAATAAGACTGAGCTTTGACAGGTGGCATCCAGGACCTAATAAAACAGATTTTCGATCAGTTAAAATACACATGAACTAAAATGACTTAGCTGCTTAATGCTTATATCGGAGTAGTTGGTTATATTGTTGCCTAAAAACAAGAAGATTTTGGATTTAATTTCCAAAAATTCTGAGAGAAGTTTGCATTTTCTCCTCATGCCTGCATGCTGTTTCCTTCCACAATCCAGACGCATGGCAATTAGAGAATTGGAGATTCCGCTATGATCTTTCTGTTTTGGATCTTTAACACTGTAATACAGTGAAACCTCCATTTTCGTTGACTTCACACATCATCGTATACAGTGTTTATCAATTTTCTTAGCAAAAATTACGTCTGTTAGCTAGTTTCTTCTTGTTTAATCGCTCATGTGATGTGCACAAATCTCATTGTCCCCATGAAGTGTTTTTCTGCTCAGTAAAAAATAAAATCAGCTATTTACCTTTAGCAAAATTTAATAAAGAGATAAAAAATATGAGAGTTAGGCTGCACGGTGGCTTAGTGGTTAGCACGTTCGCCTCTCAGCACTAGGGATTCCCGATTCCCAAGTTTCCATGTTCTCCCCGTGTCTGCGTGGGTTTCCTCCTGGTTCTCTGGTTTCCTCCCACAGTCCAAAAAACATGGATCAAGTCAATTGAGTTCTCCAAATTGCCCCATATAGAGTGTGTGTGAGTGTGTGCCCAGCGATAGATTGGCGCCCTGTCCTGGGTGTGTCTGCACAGTTCTCCCATGAATGGGCATGGGAAACTCCCCTCCCCGCGACCCTAATATAGAATAAAGCGGAAGATAATGAATGAATGAATGAATGAATATGAGAGTTGCATAAAGATCGCTGAAATCGTCCAGAAAGTTTCCGTCCAAAACATCCGTTCTGTTAAATGTTCATATACTACTTACATTGGTCTTTTATATTAAATTTTCATAAAAGAAGCCTTGGGCAACCTAAATGACTCCCTGGGCGATGTATACAGGGCTGCCCACCGCCCTGGGAATGTGTGCTCATGTCCCTCAGTGTGTGTATGTATGTGTTTCAGTGCACAGATGGGTTAAATGTGAAGGACAAATTCCTTTGTGTGTAAGCACTGTAAGCCAAATAAATCACTTCATCACACCCACCACCCAAATTAACTGACCAAGTGAATAAATGTATGAATAAAAATGAAGCTTGCATTTACCTTTTTGTGGTCGCACGAACTTTCTGTGCTTCTTTACCTTCGTCTTGGCCTTTTTTTCCACCAACCTCCACCTTCGTCTCACTTCCTTCCAAGTCCTTTGGTCCATTTCAAAATGCTGACCTCCATTCTCTTTCACCATCTGCTCAATCTTCTGAAACAACTCTGTCACCTGACTGCCATCAACCTCGTTTTTGTTGTCAACTACTTGATACCTGTTTTTACACTTTGCAATAAGCAATTTTAACTCTCTCCCTTCCCCTTCAATATACTGTTCAACACTCAGCTCCCCCAGCAGATCACCATGAGTAAACAATATTATTGTATGCTTCCAGACTCGCTCACCAAGGAGATTCACATGTTCCTCTATTGATTTCCTCTCAGCTTTTGTGAACGTCATGTCTGTACGGAGAGTCAAAAGAAAAGCATGCGGTCCCGGGGGACACAGGGATGTGCTGCGTAAGATTTCAAGCTTATCCAGTTCAGGGGTGTCTCTTGCTGAGAGGGTCTTCCACCACCCCGGCGTGTCCAACACGGTGATGAGCTTTCCCGCCACTTCACTCTCGGTCTTCATACATTGTGAAGTTCGTTTACATTCAAAGCTCTCAGTTCCTAAGATGGAATTCCTTGCAGAACTCTTTCCAGCATGCCGATAGCCCAACATAATCATCCTCATGTTAGACAGGCAGAAATTATAGTCTGATAAATAGAAACAACGTTATTATGCATGTCATTTAACTTGCTAAAATATGATTATGTTTTATAAATCAATACCTGTAGAATTCTCTCCTTCCTCCAGTGCATTTATTTGCTTATTCATTGGTTTGTATTGTGCAGCTTTCTTTATCGCTTCAACCTCATACAGATACTTTCTGTCCATTTCATAATGGCAGCCACTGTTCCCAGCCACCATATCCTCAATCATCTCAATCAGCCTCCTGACCTGACTACCATGGTACCGGTCAATATTAAAAACATTGTACCGATTTCCACATTTATTAACAAGTTTCTGGAGAAAATACTCCCCCTCACTTTTCATGTGCTGCTCCACCATTTGGTCCTGCAGATGCTCGCCGTAGGTGAACACGACTATAGTGTGCTTCCAGATTCCCTTGCCAAGAAGCTCCAGGTGCTGCTCTGCTGCTCTTTTGTTTTTCTCCTTGAATAACGCATCCACTCGTATGACAAGCAGAATGGCATGGGGTCCTGGTGGACAATGAGTCACGCTAAGTACCAACTCCTGTTTCAGAAAGTCAGGAGTCTCATTAACAAGAAAATTCTTCCACCAGCCTGGAGTGTCGACTATAGTCATCAGCCTTCCAGCTGCAACTCCACAGAACTTCAAGCACTGAGCAGTCCTTTTAGGTGATGCCAGCTGTCTGTGGAGAATCATGTGAGCTAGAGAGCTTTTTCCAGCTTCTCTGTTACCAAGCAGCACGATCTTGAATTCAGAAATGAATGGGAGTCCTGAAAGAACAGATGGTCAAGTCATCTCAACTGCTTAATTTGTAGTTTCTACTAACTAAAACAACACAGACCGCCATGTGGTGTTATAGTGGCACCATAAAGCCAGGCATGGTAATTTGGCATATTTCTTGCCACCAAGTGACACCATCAAACAACAAATCCAGGTTTCTAATACATAAAAATGAAAACTTACCGAACTGGAGATTTGGAGATGAAGCCATTGGCATTTATTCAAGGAATTTGTAGATTCATGGGACAGTTTATGCCAAATTCATTTTTTACATCTAAAAGCAAATGTATGGTTACAATTAGAAACACAGTATAAAACAGTATATGTAGTGATATACAGTATATATGAACTCACCAAACAATGATATTCCTGCTTCTCAGCATGTGTTATAAAGCACGTTTCACCTCCTTATAACACACACGAGCACTTTTAAGATGAGGTAGCACTTTCTCAATAACTATATACCACATCCAAGGACAAAACTGGCAAAAACCCATATTTATTACTTTTGCTTAAAGTCCCTTAGCCAACAGATTCCCTGCCATTGGTCTGTATTCTGTTCTGCTGAACAGCCATCTGCCCCTATGGAGTTGCCCTTTTTTGTTTTATGACTGTTTCCAAAACAGAAAAGCAAACGCTTCCTGTAGTGTGATATTCAGTTTCTGGTCTCATGTTCAGCAGCATGGTGAATGTATCACACAGCACACAGTATTAAGTATTAAGTTCATGCTGTCTGGTGGTGTTGAACATGGCTTTTCATCTCAGTGTCATGCAGCCTTCGCTCAGGTCTCTAAGCAAACATGTCAAGCTTTTCACAGTGACGTTGTACAAACTGGTAACATGTCTTTGTTTCATTAAATACTACTGTAAACCTTTCTATGCATCCAGTATTCCTAATGCATTATTAACATATTTATAAAGATATATAAAGATTTATAAAAGTATAACACTTTAACACTTGTCCTAAGCCTCGGTTTTAAATATATGGTATATGTCATAAGAGATTATAAAACAAAATGACAAAATGCATGATAAAATCTGTATGTTTTTTTTTAATGATTCATGAAGTGATGTAAAGCCTAATGTACTTACAGAGGAATATGTTATCCACATTTAACCCATCCATACAGAGAAACATACACACACAGAGTAAAGGTAGCATGTGGCGCAGCCCTGTACACAATGCCCAGGCAACAATTGGGATTCAGTGCCTTGCCCAAGGACACTTCAGTCATAGCACTTGGGGCACTGACTATCAAACCAGGGACCCTCAGGTTTCACGACTGGTTCCTTAACCAAAAGCCTACAACAGTCCCTAAATCTTTACACAGAAAAGAAGTAGTAGAGAAAGAGGTGGACTGTCTGTAATTGTAGAAGTGCAAAGTGCATCCTCAGGATAAATGGAACTGATACAACCGACAAGCCTGTAACATGTAATATTAGTTACATAAAAAGTATGCAAAGTCTCATTAATGCAGATCAGTACCCATTGACACCATACCAACAGTGTTCATGATATATAAATTCAGGTTTGTTTCCATTTAAATCACTTTCAGTAGCTGCAACTAAACTTCCAAAACACAGTAATGCACATTTTGGCAAAATTTAGGCATCTTAATTAAGAAAGAGCATAACATAACACTTGTTTTGAAACTCATAAAGAATGCATTTGATCATCCGCTCAAGCTGCAGTGGTATTTACAAAAATGTGCAAAATCATCCACCACATCGAACATGGATTTCCAAATGATGTTGCTTTGGAAAGTTGAGTCTCCTGCTGTCGGGATTTTGAATTAACAAACATGGACCGAATTGTTCTTTTTTATTAATGACTTATTGAACGTCTCGATTCTCCGGACTGCGACAGACAGAAAAATTCTGAGGAATACATTACAGCAATTAGCAGGAAAAACAATCCTGTGTCGCTGTAACAAATAAAACAAAAGAGGAAATGTAAAACGGTAAACAATAATACAAAGAACAGAGAGGATTACATTTATTAGACAAGATAATTAGATGTTTGTAGACGACAACAAACCCTTTTGTTTTATAACTCTTATTATTTCAGACTTTAAAAACAAATGGGACAATGCTGTAATTAAAAGGCATTGTTAATTAAATTTCATGGCAGGTCTTGCTTGAAACAATGATCCATGTTTACATGAGAGAATAGAGTAGCCATGCATTTCAAAAGATAGCTGTTCACAATGATAAAGCCTTTTTGGTTTTGAAAGGGGAGCTAATCAATGAGTTGTTTTGCTTGTGTGAATAAGAAGAAAGGATTGTCTGTACAGTCTCCACCCTCCACACACCAACGGTTTAACAACAGTGTAGATTATTGTATGCCTGAAGTGGCTGCAGGATCACCGGACTCCATTAAAATTAAATTAAATTTTATATGATTTTCGGTAGTGGCACAGTGGCGTAATGGTCAGAAAATTTGCCACTCATTGCTTCAAATTCCAATCTAGGTGAAGTTTCCATGTTCTCCCCATATCTGTGTGGGTTTTCTCTGGGTTCTCCAGTTTCCTTCCACAGCCAAAAACATGGTTCCATCCATCCATTATCTTCCACTTTATCCTATATTAGGGTCCCATCCAGGGGAGAACGCTTTGGGCGCTGGGCAGATACACCCAGGACAGGGCACCAATCTATCGCTGGGCACACACTCACTCACACAGACAAGCACACATACACATATATGGGGCAATTTGGAGAACTCAATCGACTTGATCCATGTTTTTGGACTGTGGGAGGAAACCGGAGAACACGGAGGAAACCCACGTGGACACGGGGCGCACATGGAAACTCCACCCAGATGGGGATTCGAACCGGGAATCCCTAGCGCTGAGAGACGAACGTGCTAACCACTAAGCCTCCGTGCCTCCCGCCATAAACATGGATTTATGATAAATGTAATGCTCTAAATTGCTCCATATAGAGTATGTTTGTGTGTGTGCCCAGCAATAGATTGGTGCCCAGCGCCTAAAACATTCTCCCCTGGATGGGTATAGGGAACCTAGTAGATAATTAGGCAGAAGAAAATAAAAAAATGAATGAATAATCAGTATTCTCTGCTCTATTACTCTAATAAAATTATTAGAGTATTTAAGGCATATGTTATTGGAAAAGCATGGAAATGGTCCATGGACTGTTTGGACTCAAAAATACAGAGTGAGTTCTTTGAACTTTGGCAGCAGCACCTATGCACCTTAGATAGATCCACCAATCTAAACCACTTTCCACTGTCATCTTCCGGATAAGTTTATCAATCACACAAAATACAAACCACATCAACTTCAAGATTCCCTGCAGCATGGCAACCATTACAGCAATGTTGTACTCATGTTGTATGCACTCATGTTGTATACACACACATTTATTTCACCTTCCCTTTATATAGTCACTGTTCAGCTCCTTTCATTACAGATCTATCATCCAGGATTCATGCTAAAGGTCATTTCATTAAATCAGAGCCACAGTCATTAATTCCAAGAGGTTAATACTCACTGACGAACAATGAGAATGCAATGTGTCCTGTACACAGCATGCCTTTCTTTATGTTAAACATCTTGTTTGGCTTCGGCCAGTTCTCATAATCAAGCTGTAACAAGAAAGTTTCTTTGGTGTTGACATTTAACTAAAGTAATAGCAAACAGGCTTCAAAATCCTAGAAAGATGAACAAGACTGCAGGGGGGGGGGGGGGGGGGGGGGGGGGGGGGGGGGGGGGGGGGGGGGGGGGGGGGGGGGGGGGGGGGGGGGGGGGGGGGGGGGGGGGGGGGGGGGGGGGGGAGAGAGATAGATAGATAGATAGATAGATAGATAGATAGATAGATAGATAGATAGATAGATAGATAGATAGAGATAGATAATGCACCAACAAAATAATAACTGCTTTGTGGTGCTACTATTGGGGTCCTGACCATTAGAGAACAGAGTCCACAAACAGATGGACTACAGTCTGGAATTGTAGAATCACAAAGTCTATTTTTACTGTAAGACATGTAACATGGACAATACACAGAGCACATATGTTTATGGGTGGTGGTAACCCTTTCAGTGAACTTCCACCTCAGGTCTAGTATTTCCCAAAAAAGGTCACACACCTCATACATGATGCCAACAATGTCTTTTTAAACGCTAAAAAAAATATGCTGTATAGTAATAGTATATTTATATCTATCCAATGAGACATCAACAGGATCAAATTTCCTCTGACACGAGTATGTGCTAATGGGATGTTGTTATCGGGAGACTGTTATCCACTCAGTACGAACTGAGAAGAATGCGATTAGCTTGGCATTTGACTTAAAAGCTTTCTTTAATCCCCTATGACATTTCCATCTTATTACACACAGGCTTCCAGAAAATATTCATGTGATCATGAAACGATTCTAATCATTACAGTGAAGAGTGGAGGTGACGGATCCGGCCGAATAGAAAAGTTGTTTGAATGATGGATCGTCAAGCACAAACAGCGGTGGTGCACCGTCATGTCCTTATCACGGTATTATTACTGCCCGTTTTAAATGAGGAGAGAATAAACATCTCTTGCTGCATTTGTGTGGTCACTTGGGTTTCAGAAGGACATGACCAAAATTTCCTAATTTACAAAGTAGCAAAATGATCTTATGTTTTATTGCTTGAAACCTTATTTCAATTCTATTATGAACTGCTGAGTGTTTCCGCTATTTATTCTACTTAATTTGGGTGTCCAGTAACAAACTGCACTTTAAAAATTCACAATTAGGACATTGCAGGCCATAGTACACGTTTAATACTCCATGGCATCATCCTCCTCCTCGTCATCACTGCTTTGAACAAAATCATCACCGATGTCATCAATGGAGGGACCAGCTTCGTCTCCATCGTCATTGGTGGCTATTTCCCCTCCAAGTTCCCCCAGCAGTTGTTCTGTGTGCTCCAGCATGGGTGCATCCTCACAACGCAGCTTGGCGTAGAGCTGAAACACATTCAAATACAGGTCAGTCATTCTTAAAGCAACTTCCACTTACTAAACACTATATTAACACAGTGTAGGGCTTCCTTGCTGCTTGTTGTGCTTTAAAAGACTAGTTACTACAATAGCATCAAGTGGTTATCTCTCACTACAATCCTGTGATGGCGGAAAATCTCAGGATATCAGTAATAATTAAACTGTTAGTGGATTTAATTTGTGGGCCATACATCCAAACAATTTCAAAACTTTCCTTAAAATGGCCAATCTATGCAAAAATAAATATATTACATAAACAGGGCTAGTAATGAACCTTAAAAAAACTTAATCTTTGACTTAACCTTAATTCCTTTTTATTTAAAGTGTTTTAAAAGTATCCCAAATTATTGGTTGGGGTTAGAGTTCTGGGTCAACCACGACACAGATTCAATTGGGCAGTGAGGGTAAAATAATATATATATTATTATATACATTATATATATATATATATATATTATATACATTAATTGATGTGGGTAAACATAGTCCAGTGCAAAAGCACAAAGCTGTACTCTTTACACTTAAAGACTGTATACATTATGTATAAATTAATATGCAGATTGCAGTAGTAACATATTGCGTATTACCTGCTTTTTGGTCCCTCTCTCTCTGTTTTACCCCTACTTTTTATTTTTCACTCTACCATCTTAGAGATGCCAGTTAAAAGTTGGCAAATCCTACAAATTATCCGAGCACAAATGAATTGGGTTCTGCATCAGTTGGAAAAGGAACAGAAATTGAATGCTAAGACAGAGATTGGATTTATTTCCCTCAGTGTCTTGCCCTTATCACTGTAATACATACTGCAGGGGTGTGGAATTAAAGAGAATAACAGAGCAAAAGTACATCACTGCTTCATTTTAGACAAGTTCCTATAAATATAAGTGAAGACTTCTGTTTTTTAGAGCAGGGAAGTTTAAAGAGAGAGAGAGAAAGAAAAAAGCATGCAACAGTGACACATCTGATGAAAGCTCATGGCTCAAAGACATCAAAAAAGAAATTCAAATGATATAAAGTGCAACCGGGTTTACAGACACACAGACAATAGGGGGGTGATGTTGATATTTGCTGAAAGCTTGTGATGTCTCCGGCACTGATCCTGCGAAAATAGGCGACAAAAATGTCTGAAAGGTTGTCGCCATCTTGTATCACAAACTATGGGCATCATCACCACAATTTTATTGTAAATCGAAAAATAGGATCAGTGAATCCCAAGAGGAGACATTTAAGGAAAGAGTACCATTATCTTTCCTTCCAACAGCCCTTTATACAAAACCCGTTGCACAATGCGGCAGCAATAACAAAAAAAAAGAAAAAGATGAAAACAATTGATGCCAACAGAATAGAATCGAGCAGTATCCCTTCAAACACAAACCTTAAAAGGAACTCACCTTCAAAATGACTGGCCAGGTTTAAACTGCATATAATCTCAATGAAAATAATCCATAATCTTCATTTTAGACATAACATTCTGTTTTTATTACATTACTGTGTGTCTCTTTTAGTAATAAAGATGTGTATAATAAAGGCTTTTTGTACCAAATTGTGTGCACAACTCTCCAATACACACAAAACTCATGACAGCATCAGCAAACTTCCCACAGGGCATCATGGTCCTTATAACTGTTATAGCCCTATAGTTCCACTGGAGTGGTTCCCTAAAGCTAGTGGGAATTCGTGTCCATTCTATCAAAAAAAAGCATCTGTGGGCTCAGGCACTAATGTGGAATAAGAAGGCTAGCAATAGACAGTCTAATTAACCCCAAAGGTGTTCCACAGGGCTAAAGAGAACCCAGCCTCTACACCAAGAACTTCAAATCATCCTCTTTGCTGACCTCTTACACAAGGTCATGGTCAAGCTGGGGAAGACAGTGAGTGTAGTCACAAAGTGAAAAGCATGTGGGGGGGGGACTTCAAGTAAATTGCTTCTGTTTCATGATTTTCATGGATTCGTCACAAATCACAAGATCAATATGACTAACTGAATATAAAGTAAAGAAATAAACATGCTTATCCAATTATTATGTAATAACTAACATCACAGGAACATCACAGGAGCACGGTTTCTTTTTTCTTTATAAACACAGGGCTTTTGCTAAATATTAACACAAAATATTAAATTATTTCGTAAAAATCAAAGTTAAAACGAATCTGTTCTCTTGAAGTACATGTTGATATCCTTATAAAAGCAAACTAGTTTTCTTTCTGTAGTTAACGAACAAGTTTAACTTTACTTTTGTTAAGTCTGAGTTGCGGCACATGGTCTAAACATGTCTGCCAATATAATATATATTTTTCTTATGAATGTAGTTATGTTAATGGCTCTTAAACTTAATTAATCGTAACAATTTTAATCACGATTAATTGAAAAAACAGACAGTTAGCCCCAGTCAACAGACAGTTTATTATCTCCAATGCACCCATCAGCATGTCTTTAAAATGTGTGAGGAAACCGAATCACCCAGGCACAGGGAGGACATTCAAAAAAAGTCACGTTTTTATTTATAAGCAGTAGCAAAATAACCTGTAATGAAACGAAGAAGCTACACTCTGATGCGGAACCAAACAATCTTACAGAGTTTAGATCAACCAGCCTTTAAGGTCAAGCAAGATTAACACATTCATGATGAATGGATGATTCAGTGTCTGAGTAACAAGTGAGCAATGAGAACAAACATGTTATCCTCTGATCATTTCTAATAAAGTGCAGATGGTGAGGCAGCATCATTAACAAGTGTGCCAGACACACACACTCACACACAAACTTACAGACACATAGATCAACACACACACACACACACACACACACACACACACACACACACACACACACACACACACACACACACACACACACACACACACACACAGAAAGCCAAAGAGATGAAAAGAGAAAAACACTAAAGACAGAAAGAGAGAGTGAGACCTTAAGATATGGAACAAATGTGTGTATGAGAGAGAGAAAGCCAAAGAGGTAGAGGAAGCACTAAAATTGGAATTAGAGAAAGAAAGGAAGAGAGAGTGACCTCAGGATAGGGAAAGAAAGTAAGAAAGAGAAGGGGAGAGAAAAAAAGGGAGAGAAAGCACCAGGGGGCTGTTAGTGGAAAAGAGAGATGGAGAGCGAATATGAGAGGAAGAGAAAGTACATGTGTGTGGTTGTGTGTGTGTGTGTGTGTGTGTAAGTGGTGGAGGGAGGGGAGAGCAATTTCTTCTACTGGAGGCCATACTGGTTCACCACAGAGCTCATTTAAGGACCAATAAGAGACACGGCAAAGTATTTTCATATTGCAAAACTGTGTAGAGCCTACAGATGTTCTGATCATAAATAAATCATTTTTCACAGTACCACAGTGGAGTCAGGAGCTCTGAATATACCCTTTATTGAGCAAGTGTGGCAAAGGGGTTAATTCAAATATTAAAATAGGGTGCACTCACACACACACACACACACACACAGGTGATAGGATTTTTCATGTGATACCGGTTCATAAGAGCTCTAGTATTGCAATAATTGGCCAGGTTCTGAAGGCATCATTAAACATTTATTTGAGTAACATTGAAAAACATGGGTGCTGTGAGCTCATGTGGATGCAAATGGAAAGTTAATCCCAGGCAGGGATATTACACATAGGCAGGGAGATAATCACAGTATAATACAGATGATGTCATCTAAATATGTAGGCTATACATGTCCATGAAAATTCTTGGCATGAAGCTCATAAATGCATAGATACATCAGTAAGCGAAGGTGCTGGTCGAATAGTGAGCAGCTGAGGGAGTGGGATCGCAGCCGGTGTGCAGCTCACAAACAGAACAGCGGCATTCTGCCTGGGGCATGAACTGAGATTAAAACACTAAACTCAAGTTGAGGTTTCAATTAATGTGATTAAATATTTAAAGGGCACCGTTTTTCCTCTCTGCCTCCTGTAACACGCACTTTAAAGTCCTGCTAAAGTAACTCTTATGGAACTTGGGCCAATAAAGTAGTTCTTAAATTAATGGCACCACCATATTACACATTTTTTTTCATCGATTCTGCAAACTAGCCTGAGGCGGTGTATTGCTTGTGTTTTGGCATACTGCATTAGCTATAAATATGGGCTCCTTTAGTGTAGATGGATCACTGGAATAATGTGAGTGTTGAGCGTGTGTGTGTATATATAATGAATCACTAAGTAGTCTCCTCATAGCTGCCTTAGGGCCTTTTTGTATTTAACGGCAAAGCATCACTTTATGTTTGCTATTAACCTCTATGTTCAGGTCACCGAGACATGTGAGAAAACACAGTGAAGCCCATCAAAGAGAGTACTTGGACCAGGAAAGACAAGGAGCGATTTAATCTGTAACATTATTGAGTATTGCTATGTGTGGGCTGATTGCTTATGTGAAAACATCATAGATAAATGCATGGAATCAATGCTGTATCATTCAGGGGGTCAGGGTTTGAGAGTGTGTGTGAATAGAGCTCAGAGCAGCGAGGATTAAAACGGTTTCCACATTCACAACGTGAGAACATTTTTGTATATGCATACAGATTTTGAAACGCAGATGCTTTAACTGAGTACTTGCATTTCCTGAATGACCTGATCACTGACTCTAAACATTGGATCGTTTTCTTCCCTGAAGGTACTGGCCCATTGCAAGACAGTGATGCCAAGATTTTTGGAGGGTGTCAGATTGGCCACCTTAAAGAACAGACCCTCCCTTTAAAAGTCTTTGGGATGTGCTGGAGAAAACTTTACACAGTGGTTTCACTCATCGGTCATCTATGTGTTTTTGTTAATATCATGACGGGTGTACCATCATTGCCTCCTAAATTCTATAACTATCTCAGCATGTCTGTTATCCTTGTCTGTCCACAGTCAGATTAAGATCAAGGACTTGGCCCTTATCCATTTTGCCTTTAAATCACCCCCTCCAAGCCCTTATCTCACTCTTTCAGCATCACCTTTCCTTATCTCAATCTTTCTTGTTCTCTGACGGACTGCTGAGCTGCAGGAACTCGATCCACAAGTGACCTTAATGTCCAGCTGACGGATAGAAGCTTACGCCAGAACAAGGCAAGGACAAATCTAGACACATTACATTTATATTTAGTCATTTAGCAGATGCTTTTATCCAAAGCGACTTACAAATGAGAACACCACAAGTCAATAGTTATGGAGAAAACCAGCTACACTTTTTTCATACAACAGGTGTTTGTTAAAAAGGTGCATCTTTGGTAGTTTTTTAAAAATGCCAAGTTACTCTGCCTTCCAGACAGAGTTGGGAAGATGGTTCCACCATTTTGCAGTGGTGAACACCACAGAGTGAGAATGAGCTCCTCGGTGAGTTGGAACCACCAGGCGACAATCATCACGAGAGCAAAGTGAACGAGCTGGAGTGTATTATGAAACGACAGAGTAAAGTTAAGAGAGGGCAGATCCAGAAATGGTCCTGTAATCCAGAGTCAGTGACTTGTACTGAATTCAAGCATCTACAGAGAGCCAATGCCACATGCACTCAAAGCTCTTGGCCTTTTAATTATTCTTCAGTTCCATTATTTATCTTTCTAAATGCATGTGCAAATTTAATCCCTTCTTAGTCATACCTTAACTAGGCTTCAAAAAGTGGTTAAACAGTGTAACTTGTCTAAAAGTTAGACACAAGGCCAAATATTTTAACCTTTTTTAAAAGTTCATTCAGAAAAATTCATTGACCACAAAAGACAAAGTTAAGTGTCAACTATAATGTCTGGTAAAGATTAACAAGAGACTGTCATGATGAAGATAATAATCTCTTATAACATGTCACTAAACACATCTCATCATTTTAATCACTTAATCCTACAGTCTCAAAACTAGGTTTTGCAGAGGACTTCCTCACGTCCATACAGGGGAGAATGTTTTGGCGAGGGTTGATACACCCAGGACAGGATGCAAATTCAGCATTTGGCACGCACTCATTCACACAGACACACTATAAAGTTACAATTTAGATGTGGGCAATTTAGAGCAGCCAATTCACCTTAAATCCACGCTTTTGGACTGTGCGAGAAAACTGGAGAAAACCCACATTGATTTACAGAGTTGTAAGAAGTAACTCTGCAAACAGAGAGGTAACAAACAACGACAGTTTTAATGTGTTTTCTTGTTAAATTAAGACCACAAACATTTAAATAAAATAAAAAATCTGAGTTAGTATTTCTCGGTCATTAGTTTCTTTCACCAACACACAGTAATTAAATCTTTTAAATCCACCGCCTAGTGCCACCAATTTTTCCATCATCAACACTGTGGACAGCTCGAGTTGGTCTTACAAAACACTGCAGTCATTTTGTGAAGTCAACAGTAAATTTTCTCTCTGTACACGTCTCACAGATCTCGCAGAACTGTCATGCCCAAGGCACTACTTAGTGGACTATTGAACCTGAAAATGTGTCTGCACAAAGTGCAAGAGATTAGAACACAGGGACACAATGTTTAAACATCTGCTGCATCTTCAAATGCAGACACGGCTTTAGAAGGTGTATTCGTTGTAGCCTTATAACCGTACCATTTGTCAGTTCAACAAGCTAATTAATCTATACAGGGAAAGGAAAACCTAACATCACACTATAAAAGGAAACTAGAAAAAAAAAATCTCAGGTTGTTGAACGGGGGGGCAGAAAAATCAATAGCGAATAGATGTTGAAGTGGAAATTGAACTGTGCTCGCAGTCAGAGAGTGTGATGGAGAGGAGAGACAGGAGGAAAAACACTAGATTGTGAAAAAGAGCGAGAACAGCAAGCAGAGGCAGAAATTTTGGCTCAAACAAAAGCAAACCAGTGCTGGCAAAACTGTTTACAGTCTGATATATCCATAAACACAGTTTAATTAGATTTACTATTATTCTAATCAATGTCATTATTAGATTATGGTACTTTGCAGATGCATTTATCCAAAGCATTTTAAAGTATCCCCAGATGGGTCAGAGCAAATGGTTTGAAATACCTCTGGCACACTGCAGGTTCAGGGCCTTGCTGATGGGCCCACATTGGCACCTTTGGTGGACTCAGAGTTCAAACCCACAGCCTTCAGATTAAGAGCTCAACACTAATCACTGAGCTATTATTAAATACGGTTCGATTTATAGGTTTGATTTATGTTCAGGGAGGCACAGTGGCATAGTGGTCAACACGTTTGCCTCTCAGTACTGGGGATCCAGGTTCAAATCCTGATCTGGGTGGAGTTTCCATGTTCTTCCCATGTCCACGTGGGTTTCCTCCGAGTTTTCCGGTTTCCTCCCACAGTCCAAAATATGGTTTCAAGGTTAATTAACTGCTCTAAATTATCCCTATATAGTGTGCATTTGTGAGTGAGAGTGTGTTCAGTAATGGATTGGGACCCTGTCTTGGGTGTATCTGCCAAGCACCCATGCCAAGACCCCCCATGACCCTAGTAAAGGATTAAGAAGAAGATAATCTAAAAATCTTAAATATATATTTAAAAAAATCTTTAGAGCACTAAAAAAAATTGTAGAATCTCAGATTAAAAATAAAGTGAACGTTGGTGTAAATAATTAATGTTTTTAATGCAAACCCACAAATACCACAGGCATAAAGTGCTTTACACAGCCTCTTTTGCCTTATCATGGTCTATTGCTTTAAATGACCATGACAAAAGTAAGAAATAATAACTGAAAAAAGGACTCTTAAGTGGCTTCTTACAACTGCACTACATAAAAAATATCAATCAGTAGACAGAATTAAAACTTGAAGGGCCATATCCCAATGCTAACCTAAACATCTCAATCGTCACCTCATTAGTCCAAAGGACGCGGTTCCTCAAGCTTTGTCATTTGTTTACAGGCAATTCTGCCAACCTTATTCATGCTGCCTTATTTCTAAAGAAGCCATTATTTCCTGTTCACCTTTTTGAAGCGTTACAAGTTCTGACCTTGAAGACTTTCCATTTGTAAACATTAATCCATGCTGTAACTAAACGAAAATTCCACTTTTTTAGTATCTTTGCTCACCAGGAGACAGCTGGGCCGCAGCACGTTTGATAATGAGCATATAAAAACCCCTCATACAAAAAATTCTCATTGTGCTCATGGATCAGGATCAGAGAACCACGGCTATAGGAACATCACTCTTACTTTAAAAAAAGACTTAAAGGCTTGGAAAGTCTTTTTAATACACAATATATTACGTAAAGAGGCGGCACGGTGGCTTAGTGGTTAGCATGTTCGCCTCTCAGCGCTAGGGATTCCCGGTTCGAATCCCCATCTGGGTGGAGTTTCCATGTTCTCCCCGTGTCTGCGTGGGTTTCCTCCGGGTTCTCCGGTTTCCTCCCACAGTCCGAAAACATGGATCAAGTTAATTGAATTCTCAAAATTGCCCCGTTTAGAGTGTGTCTGTGTGAGTGAGTGTGTGCCCAGTGATGGATTGGCGCCCTGTCCTGGGTCTATCTGCCCAGCGCCCGAGACGTTCTCCCCTGGATGGGCATGGGGAACCCCACCACGACCCTAATAGAGGATAAGCGGGAGATAATGAATGAATGAATGAATATTACGTAAAGACTTTTGCCTCTTAGAAAAAAAAAACAGAACAAAAAAAATCCTCAAGCTGTTTATCAAATTATGGCCAATTGTAATAAAAAATTTATTCCAAATTCTAAATCTTCTATTTGCAACTGTCTGAAGAGTTGAAAACAAAAGTAAATCAATATTTGAAGCTTTTTCAGCTTGCACTCTGCAGTATCCTCCTCACCATGAAAGCAGACATTTTTAGTTTGTTTAGGTCAATAATAAAATAAAATTGAAATATAAACCATCACATGGTATTTGTGGTAAAATCAAAACACAAACCACAAACTCAAACCAAAAAGTGCTAAAACTTTGTGTTTTTTGTGGCTATTCATTTTTTTGGCAGAGTTTATTCAGCATTTGATTCAGTTTATTTTTAGTGTATAATAAATTTCCTCACTGGATTAAGAACTGAAAAGGAATACTATTAAAAAAAACAGTGACCTCTAGTGGAATTTCTTGCCTTGCCTATCTACTGACTAAGAAAACAGCAAAAGAAGGTACAAAGTTTACCACAAAATACAATGACTCCAATTGTGCTCTTGCAAAACATTACAGGGTTAAGTATGGAACTATATAGGCCAAAAATAAGATATTGGTAAATCGCCAAAATACGAACTTTGTGAGGTGCCTGTGTCTCTCAGTGTCAATCAGTGAGTATTCAGAGTATGCAAAGAACGTTCAACTTGAACTTCTACCTGAAGGTGATGTAACTGGTCCATTTCTGACTCGCACTGCTCCATGATGAATGAGCTTCTTTGCTGGATTAAGCTTGTGATATATTAAGTTTGTACTATTTTCATAACATAAGTAATGAAGGATATAACACTCTAGAGGAGACTCGAGTCAGGGGTCACTAAAAAAATGGACATCAAAGTAAGTGTGTGTGTGTGTGTGTGTGTGTGTGTGAAAAAGAACCATGATTCATACTGCCAAACCAGCTCAAGGATAAGGGGGGGGGGGGGGGGGGGGGGGGGGGGGGGGGGGGGGGGGGGGGGGGGGGGGGGGGGGGGGGGGGGGGGGGGGGGGGGGGGGGGGGGGGGGGGGGGGGGGGGGGGGGGGGGGGGGGGGGGGGGGGGGGGGAGTCTGTGTACTGCTCACTAGAAACCGACTACCACTATCTTAGACTAAACTGGCCGGGCAGACTCAGTTGAAACTGTGTGAGTCCTGCTGAGTGCAAGAAAACCTGACCTCGGATAGTTGTCTTTGTATGTGTTTTTAGTTTTACCTTTTTCGCTTTGGTTAGGTACGTTCTGCCCATTTTGGTCAAGTTCTCCAATTCGTCTGCGGCACCAGGTTTGTCCAACTGGAGATAATGTAGCCATCCCAAAAGATACCACACCTATGGAACGGAGGATAAACAATGGAGTAAACAACAATAACATGAAGTAAGGGAGGGAGTAAGTTTAGCTGGATCTGGGCAGAATTTCTGTTTTTCATACATATTTATTTATCTCAACTTTCAGTTACAGTTAAACATTTAGTGGCTTAATAACTGCTCTCAATCTGTCACACATGAGGCAGGGTGCTAGGACTGTGAGTTTGAATGTGTGTTGGGGGAGCTGGCATAATTCTGTCACCCATCTTTCAGAATAGAAAATCAACATTGATGCTTTTCCTTCTGAATGTCAGGACTAGAGAAAGTTTAATTCAATGAATTGTGTGTTCATGAGTATGAGTGTGTGTGAGAGAAAGAGAGAGAGAGAGAGAGCGACAACACACACACACACACACACACACACACACACACACACACACACGCCTCTACTTTTATTTAAATATTTAAATTCATTCATTCATTATCTTCCGCTTTATCCTCTATTAGGTTCGCAGTGGGTTTCCCTATGCCCATCCAGGGGAGAAAGTTTCGGGCGCTGGGCAGATAGACCCAGGACAGGGCGCCAATCCATCACTGTGCACACACTCACTCACACAGGCACAATCTATATGGGGCAATTTTGAGAATTCAACTGACTTGATCCATGTTTTTGGACTGTGGGAGGAAACCGGAGAACCCAGAGGAAACCCACGGAGACACAGGGAGAACATGGAAACTCCACCCAGATGGGGATTCGAACCGGGAACCCCTAGCGCTGAGAGGCGAACGTGCTAACCACTAAGCCACCGTGCCGCCTTAAATATTTAAATATACATGTATATTATATTATTTCATTGTATTTGTATATTATGTACATTTTTTGTAATTTTGTAAATTTATAATTGTTTTTTGTTTTATTTTGTACACCAGCTTTGTGCAATACAAATGTATAATTTGTCCTGCAAATAAAGCTTTTAAAATTTTAATTGAGAGAGAGAGAGAGAGAGAGAGAGAGAGAGTGCGCAAGACAAAGAGCGAGAGTTAAAAGTTAAAACATGTAATTGTCTACCTGGTCAACATTAACCCCAACACAGGTTGGTCCATTTTTATAGACACTAATAAAGAACCTTTGCTTAATTACTGTGAAATGTAATTCTTGAAACTGTGATCTATGTTAGTTTGACTGAGTATGAGTAAGAGCATGCTGTTTCCTAAATGTTCTTAATTAAGTTATTCTTAAAAACAAGCAACAAAATAACATTGATGCAAAATGTTGCAGTAAGAATAATGCAATAACATGAATGCAATGATGTGTACATTTTCAGATTAGTAGTTATTGTCTTTCAATTGACCCGAATGAAAACCTAAGCAGTCAGACGGCTTGCACTTCCAAGTGCAGTGAACAAGTGATGCGCACACAAATGCCAACTAGGCAAACATTCAAAACAACATAGTGTTTTTTTTATGAAGGGCAGACACATCTTTGCTTCTAAACATGCAAATAATCTTACATTTCTTTGAATGCTACAATCCCAGCAACACTGCTGTTCGTTTGTGGGCGTTTTTCAAAACTTTACAGAAAGCTTTTTTGTTTTGATCCAGAAAACAGATCAGACCTCAAAAAACCCAGCTTTGTCAGAACTGTTTATTGTGCTGGGAAACGAAAGTTTTGAAAAGCACTCCTGACCTGGCACAGCAAGTGAATGAGTGATTCATGAAATTTAAATTAAAGCCCAACATTTAACTAATGCACCAAGAGGACGGGATTTTTTTGGCAGAATTAGGCACACTTTTTAAATAATGTAGTGCCTTTCATTTTAAACATGAATTATGTAGTAATGCTCTCATTTCTAAATGTTTATTCAGCTTCTGTAACAAAAAGAACTTTATATGAATCTATACTATATGGACAAAAATATTAAGACATTTTTATATTCGAACATCAGAAGTTCCACTCTTAGCAAGGCTTTCTGCATGATTGTAGTGAGTGTCTGGGGAAAGTTTTACCCTTCAACCAAATTGACATTTGTCAATTCATGTCATGTACTAAGATTGGACAACAATCAGACTTCTAATTCATCCAATCCCTTTGATCGTGTTGATATCAGGATATACATGTGGAAAAGTACATGTATATATACTATTTATAGTATATAAAAGCTATGTAGTATAGCTCATTTATGACTCAAAGTTGGATTTTGGACCCAAAATTAAGCAAAACAGTGTAAGGGGTTATTAGGGAACAAATGAAAATAAGTCACAACAAAAAGCATAGACATGGAATCATTAAAATTCATATAATTCTATCATTATTTAAGAAGTACAAACTGAAACCATATGACTACCGGCATTCTGAACACATTTAAGAAAGAACAATATTTCGATGTCAGCTTTAAGTGCATCGCTGAACTCCAGCACAGCGTCAAACTAAAGTGTCAGCTCTCTTCCAGAACGTTATATGTAGAGCTCAGTGTGCGTGAGGATGCGAGACAAATTACATGAGGAGTTCTGTTTACTTAAAAGTGGCTGTGTTATTTCAGTGTAGTGCATACTGTGATGTGACAGCATTGCTGTCAGCCACTTGTGTTGCTATGTTGGTAATTCACATCCTATCACACTTACAGACAGTTCCACGGTGCTTGGAATATATATTATTTATCCAGCCGTCAAAAGCAGTCATAGTTTGACTCAATTGTCAAAGGAACAGAAATTGTTACAGGCGCATCTGCCAAACTGAATATCCAACAGAATGAGGAGACGTGGGAATGCCCCAAACTATGACAATAACTGGTAATTAGTTTTAGAATTAACAATTAATAGCTTTTTTGACATTAACAAGTCTTATGCAGAACATTTGTTTTTCTTATGCGTTGTTTTTTTTTATTTATTTATTTTTTAGAATTTATTTTTACATTTGCCAAGTACCATGCACCTTGGTTTTAAGCCTGTCAACTAAACACAACATCTCACTCTAAAAAGTGTACAAAAATAATAGTATACAAAAGAGGTTATTGTGTTGTTTGGCCTGATGCAAAGCGGAATACAGTTACACCTCGGTCCTGTGATTTATTCACAATAATACACAATTTCGAAAGCTCTATTGCTTTTATAAAATCAGTACAACACACTATAACAAAACAACTATAATAAAAAAACAAGGTTAGATTCATAATTAAACATAAAACACGGCAGCATTAAGCAATTAAAACGGGAACCAATGGAACTAAACATGATTATAATTAAAACCAAAATGACATCCAAACTATTATATTTTTCCTCACCTGCACAACCTCATCATCTTCCTCTAAGAGACCCTCCAGCACATCTGTAGCCACCTAAAAGAGAATTCAAATTGCATATTAGAAATGAGGTCCCCAGTACATTCACTTTAATGAAACATTTTGCTGCTAATAGTCATGTACTTTTAATTAGGTGAGGTCTTTCATGCAGAACCTTCACTTGCAATTTTTTCATTGCTGTATTTGTCCTACAAGTGGGCTAAATTATTAAATGGGATTTCATGTAGCCCTATGACAACAGCCCATGAGTACCGACTACAGAGTAATTAAAAATTAAGCAAACAAATGTTGAAAATGATCCTCTTTTCATTGGGCTGTCTTGATGGAGCCGCTTCAAAAAGTCCACTGTACACGAATACATCAGGAGCGATGAAAAGAAAGCGTCCGAATGGATGAAATCAGCAATAGAAGGAGGAAGAAAACGAGAAAGGGGGGGTTCATCACTCAGTGGATACATAATTTAAGGTACCGACCTACCAATTTACGATCCTGCGGGATCATAAAATCTCAGCCCAGACCTAATAATCCTGTATTTAATGTGACACGACTGACAGATCCAATCTACCACAAGCACACTACCCTCCTTTCTGCTTTCTGTAGATGTAAGGGTGTATGTGAAAGGCCTAGGTCACAGCAAAGGGGAACTGGAGAGTTTCTCCTACACTGTAAATTTCACACTCAGTCAGATTATTGTCATTTATCAGACATCACGGATGCCTTAGGGAACTTTAAAAAAAACTTAAATTAAATTAAGCCCACTGGAGAAAGGAGCCAAAATAATTACTTTAGGGATTGATTCTTGTTCGCACACTCGCTCCAGTCACATTCTGGCTCTCTGTGTTTGCACTTAGATGATATAGCAGTTAAAAAGTGGTCTACTACAAATAAGCAGCGGGGAGTTCGATCATATTAGATGCACAAATTAAAAGTGTAAATCTGTTTTAAAGCGTTTTAAATATGCATGTACTTCTGCGTTTAACATGCAGCCTGTCTCAACGGAGTGGCCAATTGCGTCGATTATGCAGGACTATGGCCTCAGTGGTCTGCTTTTACAGTGATGATTAATGTAAATTACAGCTTAATTACACAAATGTTTACAATGTGTAATAAAGTACAATCTGAAAGCCCAATGAGATTTTAGTTGATATAAACACTGATGCAGGTTGGTGATAATTGCTATCAGGATTGAACTAAATGAGCTAAAGTTCTTTCCACTGATTGGCTGCATGTCTGCTCTTTCTATCGGATACTACAGTGTAATGGAGGTTTACACCTTTCAATTTTAATCTATTACAAGTTTGGCAGGTATTAAAGTAAAGTTTATAAATATATGCATGCTCAAGGAAGTATACCAAAGAGTCAAAAGTTTGCACA
Source organism: Corydoras maculifer (assembly GCA_019802435.1). NCBI lineage: Eukaryota > Metazoa > Chordata > Actinopteri > Siluriformes > Callichthyidae > Corydoras > Corydoras maculifer. Next base: position 2,219,679 of record JAFMOD010000046.1, read on the forward strand.
CGCCCCCCCCCCCCCTCTTGCTCCACTGCTTATTTTCTCCACTTACCATATAGATGGACTTTGTAGTTTTACAAATTATAGACTGTAGTACATCTGGATTTTGTAATGGTCATTTCTGCAGTGACATTGATGTGGTGAGGGGGTTTTAGTGCAGCAATTCTGCTGTATAATGTACCGACAAAGCTGCTGTGTGGTGGTACTATTGGGTTCCTGGCCATTAGAGAATGGAGTAAAGGGGACATGCACAGTATGTACTGTAGTCCACAAACAAAGGGACTACATTCTGGAGTTGTTGAAATACAATGTCCATCTTTACAGTAAGTGGAACTGATCAAATAAACTGATAAAGTGGAGCAAAAGGGGCTGTATCTATGCAAAATTTTGAATGGTACTGACCAGGCTGAGAAGTGGGTAGTATACTGTATAACTTAAGCTCCCATCCATAGTGCATAAACAAACAAATAATCAAATTCTGGAACAGCTTTAATTTCGCCCTTTATAGAAATATCCTTAGGTAATTAGTATTTATTTCTTTCATGGTGCCCCACACCACAGTGTATAATTCAGTTTTACACGACTGTACCACAAAATGTGTATTAAACTCCCTCATTTGTTGAGAAGCTAAAGGCTCCAAAAGTAAAGAAATCGTGGTAGAACATAACTCGCCCTGAGGGCATTTTTCCTGAATATATGGCTGTGCAAATTAAAAATGGTGTTGATGCTGATGTTTAAAGGTAGCCGCATAATGCTGCTCTGCTGCAGGTAAGCTGCTCAAGCTTGTAGAGTCACAGTTCAGCACCTGTTATAGAATGCCATCGGTCGACTACAGTAAATGAGAAGTTGTAAATCTAGCACCTGCCCAAAATTTTAAGGATATTGTACAGAGCGGGATCAGTGTCTCACACTGTAAAATTACTTTCCAAAATGCTGAGTAAGTTTTTAATTTTCCAACACACAGCAGCAGCATTGCATTTTTGTATCACTGTACGTTTGAGTTCTATTGATTTTTAAAGGTAGTAATCATGAGCATTGAAGGTCACAGAATTGGGCCTGAAATCAAGAGTCATTTTTTTTGCCTCTGCTGCAACCAATTTGATAATCTTTGAGTCTTGCTGCCCAATTTACACTTAGGCACTTTGGCATGCCAGGAGACTGAACAAGGCAAATTAGATTTTCAGCATCGCATTTCAGGAAAGAGCCAAAAAACTGTAAGCAACCCAATAAAGAAAAGATGAGAAACGTGTGCTGGAAAGAAAGCATAATAATAGGTGGGAAAATGCACCTGGGGGGAGGGGTTAGGATTCTAAATACTGGCTCAGTACTGAAATTCTAGTGTGGTGTCCGAGCCTAACTTCTTCAGGCCTTAACATCAACAAAATCCCGCCACCAGGACCTTTATAGAATAGGTTCCCCATGTCCATGCAACTAGCTTTATATCAGCATGCACAATGAAAAGCATTGAATGGAATGGTGTAAAGCATGCCACCAATGGAGAGTGGAAGGGGGAAACAATCAGAGGGTTAACTCATCCTGCTGTGGCATGACAAATCCCAGCAAACCATTACCCATCTATGAGTGCATTGTGCCAACTGTAAAGTCTAGTAAACACTAGTGGACACAGACCTATTCTGGTGAGAGGAGTCTTAATGCATCATAATACCAAGATTCAGTTCAGAATTTCAGCTTAAGTCCAACTTGGTTCTTAAGCTTAACATTACAAGGAGTAAATTTGGTGGCATCTAGTGGTGATGTGGAAATTGCAACCACTTTCCCTGAGCAACATGGTGGCCACGTAGCAGCATCTAAAAGTAAAGTAAGCATTGTGGCTGCTGATGAAAAAGGACTGTGCAATATGGTCGCCTCCTGGAAGGCGACTTGCTACCATGTAATTCTTCAACACTGAGTATTCGACCCAAGTGTTAATGAATATAAAAGTTTTGTAATTGTAAAAGTTTGTACTCTGCCCTTTGTTGCTGATCAGCACATCAAAGAAAGGTAATGTTTTATTATTTTTTTATAAATGTCATTAAACTGAATTATTATAGTTCTAGAAGCAGACTAAAGTCTGTCCATGAAAAAAATAAAAAAAATTGCTGTCATGACTTCCTGTCCTAAATTTAACACAAAGTGCCTTGTTCAAGAAGCCTCTCATTAATAGAGCAGTGATTTGCATATCTGCTGGCTGACATTTAGGTCTGCCTATGCAAATGCCAATTATATCAGAGTGGCGTTTAGAGAAAGGAGTTCACATTTGCAGGCCTTTCGCTCCTCAGAGAGGAGCTTTGTGACAGACAGTGCACACTGTAAACTTACCCTCATATTCCACACGCTACAGGCCATTGTTCATTCAGTCTCACACAAAGTAGATTTCCCTAAGCTCAGTATCGACCTAGTTGAAATTCCACTTGGTTGACTGTGCTGATCTTTTACACAGATTGCAGTTTAAGGTTAATTAATGCCAGAGAGGGAGAGATACAGACCAAAAAAAAAAAAAAACAGGAAAAGACAAGAATCAGGAAAATAAAAACGGGGAGAAAGGAAGAGTCAGAGGGTTTGACATACATCCATAATGACTCACTTTCTGGTGATAGTTCTGAAACTTTACTGGCAAATTTGTAATGCTGGTTCTCATTTTAGGTCAATAAATCCTGGCTTTTAAGCCTTTACTAACCCCACTCATGGCAGTACAAATCTTCCAAGCTGCCAGTTTTATCGGTGGGGTTTTTTAAATCTGTCAGCGTTTTCTAGCAAGACTTTAACATAATAGGAGGATTTGGATAGTCTCAAAAGATCCTCCCGATAGAAAGGCAACATCGAAGGCTAGGTCCCGTATTCGGGATCAACCCCGAATCTAGTAACAGGATCGAATGTGGAATCCAGTGACGAGAAGTTTTATAAATGCAAGTAAAGCAATTAATTACATAACATTAATGAAAGACATCAAGCAGCAATTACAGAAGGTACCATACAAACAGTTAAAGAGAAATAACCCTATTTCAGTGATCTACCAACCTACCCCGCAGCTAGAATCTTGAATCTTTGACTTTAAAACAGTGTTTGTTCCTTTACTTTAAACACCGAGCAATCACTGTATCATAGGTTTAGGTGAATTGAGATGCGTTCTCATATTAGAAATAATATACATTGAACAGTCTTGGAAGCTCGAAAACTCTCAATGCTCTCCAAACCCAATCTCCAGCATTCAACAGTACTAAAGTGTTCAATTGGTGTTTCTCCTCGAGGATAAACAGCCACTTTACGGAGAATGTGTTGTGAAGCCAGGAGCATAATAAGATTACCATTTAAAATGAGATCATCACTCCGAATCAGCAGAACTGAGCGAGAATGAACTCTTGAGCTGGATTTAACTAGCTCTCCTGAGCATCATCCCTTAACATTTCAGTAAAAGGTTCCACAATTCCCTAAAAGGTCTCAAATGTTCAAATGCCTTTGGAGAATAGAACAGGTGGCATCAAACTAATTAATGTGCAAATAGTTCCTCATTTTACTGTTTAATTAACAAAACTGATATGAATCTCGAGGTCCATCAATGATTACTGTGAAATATAGAAGATAATATTTAAAGTTAAATAAGTATGAACACATTTTAAGAACCTGATACTGAGGTTTGCCACCATCCTTCCAAAAATGCTCATATATTTCCTCTAACAAGCAACATAAAATGCACACGTTGAGTACAAAACAGCATTAAACCATAATAAAACTGGTACATACACTGTTTCGGGATTGTTGTTTAGATTTTTTTTATCACTGTAAACATGCAGTGACTTAATCACTGTAAGCTAATTTTACACATTTAATTACCACAAAAAACGTCAGAGTTAACCAACAAATAAATAACTTTAGGGGGCCTGTTTTTTGGGTTAGCCGTCAACGGTGCACTGCGCAGCTTGAGTTAAAGAATAAAAGGCATGAACTAATTTTCTTAATTATTTCTGGGTATATTTAAATTTTTAAGTGCAATTAACCAAAGCAGCGGGTCACTTGTCATTACCTTTAAAGGCCAGGTCTGACTACTGACCTCTATCTAGTTTGTTTTTAGTCTGTGGTGCAACTGCGTTTTCTTTTGTGAAGATAGAACTATGGCAAAAAAAATTACCTGAACACACCTCATTTATAGACACAGAAATTCACAAGTACTGTTGCTATTTCAATGATGCAGACACCCATCATAAAAAATAGCCTGTTGGTGGCAGCAATGAGCACCTGGGCACGGTGTAAAATAGAGGCCTATGTCTTTAATAAGAAGTTAATTTTACAGCTACAATATTCTAATGTTTAAAAAGCCCCCTGCAGTTCTGGTAAGGATAAGAGGGCAAAACGGAATCCTGTCGAGCGCTTCTGCTGGCGTGTTAAAAAATGAATATTGCAAGTGAACTTTATTTTAGAGTTGAGTGAATTCAGGGGTACTTTTATACTGTCATTGGAAACTTTTACACTCAACCAACTTTTTAATTGTATCAGATTCAGACAAGTTATTTTTAAAACTGTAACATTGGAGGTTGATATGAGTAATACATTGTTCATTTAAAATGATCCCATGTAGCATTTTACATTTTTATTTAATTCTATATTAGAGGTGCGGAACAAAATGTGGATCTAAGTATTATTATTATGTGGCTCTTATGACATGTTTCATCATTTGGCTTTTATCCAACGTAACTAACAAACGTCCTAATTTTTATGGGAGCAGTCCTGAAAACAGTCCTGGAACCCTGGAAATAAGGTTAAAGGGTCTTGGACCCACATTCTCAGTGAACCTGGGATTTGCACCCCGCCGAGCTACCACATATAACTTAATGAAATTCCAAATTCAGATTTTAAAAAAGTATATTTATTCCATGTGCATGACCTTGATTATTCGCTAAGTGGACTAAAAGATATACATTTGTCTTCCCCTTTTTTAAACCAGAATAAAGATGTCATTTCTGGAGACGTCATCAGACTTTTAAATCAATAATTAAGCAAATTGCAAAAACTTTAAGTGAAATCAAACAGGACGTCTTCACTTGGTGTCAAGTTAAAATGATGCTGTCTAATGTAAATGGACATGCAAAGTCATTTCAGGCTCTTTAAAAACTTTTCTTTGGTTCTTCAGGCACAGAAACAAACCCGCAGACATATCGGTCCATACCCCTCCCCGAAACATGCATCAAAGGAACTCTATTCCAAGCTCATCCATTATAGATCGGGGTTGCGAAGTGGGTGAATAAATCTTTAACCTCACGATGTGGTGCCGCCAGATCAACTTTACCCTGTTATGTATTTTTCATGACTGCTCGAACTGTTTTATTCACTTTCATTTTTTTAAGATGAGGTCCTGGAGGGCATGGACAATATGAAGGCTCATGCTACACAAAATAAATGTCTTCAGTGGTCACATACACAAAGAGTCAGAAGAGCAAACAAAATCATTTATACTCAAGAGGGCTCGGCTTCAGTTCTGTTATGCATGTCATACTAAAATACAAAATACAGCAAATATGTTTTAATATCATAAGACCTTTATTAATAGCTGAAATGCTTTTCTCAGGAAAAAATATTCTATAACTTAAACATGTGTCATCTTACAGACAGCTTGTTTGAGCTTAATTTTCTTTATGAAGTTGCATATTTGTCCACAAAATCTGTGAAATCAGAAATCGATGAAAACTGAGACATCGATTTCAATTGAAATCAATGTGAACTTAATAAACTCATTCTAGAGACTCCAAAATGCATAATAAAACTTTGTTTTAGGGAGAATAAATATAGTGTTTAATACTAAAAACAGAACAAAGAAATGACATACAGTATATTATATTAATTTATAAAAAAATATAAAAGATTAATGTAAATAGTAAATAAATGTTTAAGAGAATGACATATTTCTCACCATCTATCTCTTTTTAATTGATTCAAATTAATAAAAACTTTACTATCTTCATCCCTAATTCTTAGAGATTTTGGTCCATATGTATGTGAAGGCATTATGCAGTGTTCCATGTTCATTAATCATTAACATTATGCCATGTTTACTGTCACTTACATTACCTTTCCTCCTGGGGTAGTTTTGACAAAGTCTACATGCTTAACAGAATGACATTCATATCTCACCTTCTATCTGTTTTTAATTGATTCAAATTAATAATATCTTTCATATCTTCATCTGTTTGTAAAGGCATCTACGCCTTTCGCCAACTTTGCATCCTTTTTCGACACAACGGAACTTTCTGTACATGTGACTGATTTCAGCGATCCTAATGCCGCTCTCACTTCAACAAGACAACCAACTAAAAAGTAAAGTTGTATTTTCTTTTGCTGTGCATAAGTTTTATACAGTGAAAAAAGAGGTTTTACATAACTATGTGTTTTATAAGGACAGTGAATTGGCTCTAAATTTATTTGGCAGCATGAAACCAACCCCATCACACAGACAGTGTGTCCAGAAACCCACATAACCCTGATCTTAACAAGAAGTCAGTGTGGAACGACATGAAACGGCTACAATCTACAGGAGAAGTGCAAAAACAATTATCTGAGGAGTTAGGAATCCATGTAACAAAAACTGAAGATGTTTTAAAGGCAAAAGCATTCCCACAAAACATTGTCTAATTTAATTTCAATGGTACTTAAAAATTAGAAAAGTTATCATAAGCTTCTCAAAAGCGTTAGCGCCTCAGTTTCTTAACTGCATTAAACTTGAATGCTCTTAGATGTATAATGCTCCAAATATAATCATAACTCATCCATTTCCATGCTTCTTAATAAATTTTTTCTTATTTGATTCTAACAAAGACAATATTGTGTTGTGGTTTCATTTCTGCACCACCACTAATGCAACAATAATGTGGACTTTAATACAGTAAATGATTAAGCAGGAGGAATTTAATGATCCTCATTGTAATCACTTGAAACAGAATTTCATGAACTTAACTTTATAATATTAAAAATTACTGGGTTTTGGGAGTAATTAAATAATTTACCATTCTTGGGTGGCTAAGCCAACTGTGAAAATTAGATTCATAATCAAAGTAAAAGCAAACAATGTCTCCATCCATATTTTAATAATAGCTTTAAAAGTCTCATTAAGTGGTAAAAAAGGAATGGTGCCTTGATTTGCATTGAGGAACCATAATTTAAGAATGATAAATGCTTTTTTAAAAAGCTTGGTCACATACAATCTCCAGCCACATCGATGGATGCACCTCGTTAGTACCAGATTGAGCCATCCATATGTATGTGAAGGCATTATGCAGTGTTCCATGTTTATTAATCATTAACATTATGCCATGTTTACTGTCACTTACATTACCTTTCCTCCTGGGGTAGTTTTTACCAAGTCTACATGCTTAAATGTACTGATTTGCTGCAACATGAAAGGTTAATTACTTGTTTGTACATGCACTTTGCAACAATTATTACAAGTCATTTTAATTATTAAAAAAACAACAACATTTTATTTGAGACATAATTATCAGACAATATTTCATCTCTTGACCCAAACAGTAAAAACCAATTGCATGTGTGTGTGTATATATATATATATATATATATATATATATATATATATATATATATATATATATATATAAATGTGCATGTTTTATATATAAACCAACCAACATGTGTGCGAACATTGTTTATTTTTATATTTTATTATTTTATATGAATTAAAATACACACATACACATTTATTTTTATCTTAGGTTAAAATAAAATTTTTAATTCTTTTTTTCCAAGCTACCTGTTAAATGCAAGTTTGATGAAACTGTAGAACAACACTTTCTAACTTCAAGTTGAAATAAATTGTTATTTGGTGAACGCTGATAAACCCTTAAAATGTGCTCAGCTACGGATTCTTGAAGTGGAGATGTCGACTGATAAGTTTACATCAAAGGTAAAACACACATCAGCAAGATATTTAGAGAAGCAAACATATTGAGGCGTAACCACAGGGAAAAAGAGTGGAGGGGGCAGATCAGTGCTCACAGAAACATCAAAACACACACATTCAAAAAGTGTAAACTCGGCTCTCAGAAATCTGAATTCAGCTTAAGAGAAAAGGAAAAAGGACTATATAATCATGGTGGACATGATGTCCCAGGTGTGACTAAAGCCTATTACACACATCCTGTTTAAGGCAGGAATGTTCCCCTATTCCATCTTGCCTTTTATTAATTACAAAGTACAAAGGTGGGAAAGTAGAGCATTGTTGTTTAGCCATTAAACATGTTTAAGAAAGAGAGCCGGTGTGCCAGCACAAGGGTATGACCTCCTTAAATGTCCTGCAGCTTGCAACCAGAAGTTATTTATTTATGTAAATAATTTTTTACATACTGGACAACTCAGAGGTCAGTTTACCCAATGGGAACACTTTGGAACCTTACAACTATGGGGGATTGGGGCAAGGGCTTACTATGACTTCCCAGAGAAAGCACAAAAAGGGAGGTTGTGGACATGCAGACCACACATAGAATGGACTGCTGTCCTCCCTGTCTGGGGATCAAAAACAACACCGGGAACGTTCAGGTCGCAAAAATGATTTCTTAACCACAAGCCTACAACTGCCCCAAAATATATTTGTCTTTCTGGCCTTCCACACTTTCTGTCCAATCAACAATGTAATCTAATTGCAAATATAACTACAAATGTCTGATTGCTACACAACAAACAAACCCAACCCGGTTCCCCGTGGCTCCCACTACAGGAAGTGTACAATATTACTGGCTAACTTCACCATGTTTGCAAAGGTGCTTCATGATAAACCTGTGGAATGGAAGGCATTAGGAGAAGGCTACAAAAAAGATTTCAGTGGCTTTACCTATCCCCCGGAGTACAGTTCTGAGCTTTATGAAGAAGTGAAAAGTAAATACCACCATTAAATCCCTAGTCAAGCTCCCCACTGAATGACCAAGCCAGTGGAATACTGATCAGAAAAGCTACCAAGAGACCAACTGCATCTCTGAAGAACTTACAAGTCTGTATGGCTGACATTGATCTGTCTTTATACACAAAACAATCCGACAGGCTTTGTATAAAGCTGGACGGAGCCTTTCCTTTTCTACTGTGCCAAAAATACTTGGACGATTCTGATGCCATGTGGCAAACGGTTTCATGGTCCGATGAGACCAAGACTGAATGTTACGGACTGAACCCGAAGCGAAAGGTTAAACAAAAAACAAACGCATGACTGAAAATAAAATGTGATGCATGGTGCTGACCGTATTTTGTTATAGGTGTTTCCATGCAGAGCGGCACGGCGGGTTACAGGTCCGCACGCCTCAGCACTGGGGATCCGTGTTTTAATCCCAATCCAGGTGGATTTTCCAATGTTATGCCCGCGTCCGCGTGGGTTTTCTCTGGGTTTTTCGGTTTCCTCCCACAGTTCAAAACCATGGATTCAAGCTGAATTGTCTGCTCGAAATTGACCCATATATATTGTGCGTGTGTCTGCCTGTATGAGTGAGTGTGTGCCCAGCGATAGATTGGATACATCTGGCCAGCACCCATTCCTGCCTGGATGGGCATGGGGGAACCCCACATTTGCTTTTATTGGTTAAATCATATGAGATTTCACATGAGAAAGTCAATTTACATAAACTAAGAAACTAGCTTAAACACACACACAGGGATAGCAGCAGCTTAGTAAAGAGGATGAACTTCCAGCGGTGACAGCGGGCAAATAACGCCACGGTGACAAGTTTTCACCGAGGAGATAGGTTGCCACAGTGACAGGTTTGCCGTGGAGACGGTTACCGGGCGACAGGTGAGTGTTCTACAGAGATCAGTCCCTAGAGCCCCTGAGACTCATTTATCACTGACACATACCACATGGAGCTGCAGCTGCCTCAACACACACCCCTGCAGGGAGCTAAGTGCTCTGTGTGTGTGTGTGTGTGTGTTTACCTGACAAAGAGAAGACGAAGAGCATGTATCCTAAAGCCAGCCTTTGTCCCTTGTGTTAACTACATTTAAGAACAGTGCATGTGATTCTTCTCTACCTCTGCTAATGGAGATATCGATTAGGACAGGTGGAGAAGATGAAGGAACGGTAACGCACCCTGTTGTGAGTAAACTAGGGTACATGGGATTACTTTCTTTGTATGGTTTAATAAAGTTTAAAAATTACACGTTTAGTATGTCTCCTTCATATTCTCCTTCCTTTTTCCTAATACATCAGTACATCCCCCTGCTGCGTGTTAATGCCCCCTCTGCCCCATTCTGCAACCAAAAATATGTTTCTCCTGCCTATACATACCAACACACACAAAATTTTAAAATATTATTGATGTTCTGTCAACGTGGTGCTTTAAATACACTGACCTCTCCACTCACAACACACACACACACCTATCTAACAAAGACAGAGCAGTAATGAGTGTGTATGTGAGTTTGTGAGGAGGAAGGGGGTTATGGTCCAGGAAAAAATGCTCACCACAGCTTTTGAACCAACATCGAACAAACCTGTCATGGTTTTTTCCCTTGGCATTTAAGTGGCCTATATACCGGCACATCCATGCTGTAGAATGTCAGCGTTTGCCTTTCCCGCAGAACAAAAGACGGTACCGTCATAAATTGAGCTGAGAATTTAAACGTCAGCAAAGACTTAATGTGTCCCATTTCATGAAGAATGCCGTAATCATGAAATAAAGTTAGATAAATATATCAGCACCGAACCGAAAGACTGATAAAGTTCAGTAATTTATCAGTTCCTTTACCTAAAGTACCAAAAGTACTCTATTCCGATTTTTCTTCCTTAATACTACAATAAGCTATAAGCACCACCTACCAGATACCTCAAGAGTCCATAATGGGATTTGTACCAACTAGGACAGGATTTATCGAGCATAGGAACGGGCTGCTTTATTTGCAGATTAAAATACTCACAAAGCTGCTGGTTTATGTAGCTGTTCCTGTCGCCATGTTCCTGTCACCATTGTGATCTCGCTGCACATCGTATGTCTCATACAGGCTGTATACCAACCATTAGCCGAGCCTCCACCAGGTGAGCCAGGTAAGCAAAGATACAGTATTGCACTACTGGCAATGAGGGTTAAGAGCCTTGCCCAAGAGGCCACCCTGACAGCTCGGTGGAATCGGAATTCAAATCCCCAACTGAAAAACTGATACATTTACATTTGGTCATCTACCAGGCAACTTTATCAAAAGCAACTTACGTGTATCCCAAATTTGTATTCAGGACCTTTGGAGCAATACAGGTTAAGGGTCATGCTCAAGGACCCACATTGACAACTTCAGACCTGTGATTTGAACCCCCAACCTTCAGATCAACAACCCAAAAACCTTAACCAGTGAGCTACCACACCCTAATACCAATGATCTACTATGCCCAAATGTAATTCCTTAAATTCCCCTCATTTAATGAGACTGTAAGGGAAATTCTGGCGCTTCTAGAGTAGGTCTATGTGAACACTGGGAGAAAATGTCAAACTCACACAAAGGACCCAAGTAGACAGCCATGAGTAAAACCCAGAACTTTTATGTTGTGAGTCCCATTGTCCCACCATTCTTACCAGAGGATTAACAACAATGTTCTCTGATGATCAGGACTTCCATTGAGGAGGTATGAGATTGGTGGATAATTCTCAATACTGCAGTGATACTGGAGTGAGAGCATGTGATGTGCTGCTACGAGTGGATCAGATACAGCAGTGTGGCTAGACAGAGAACAGCATACCAATCAGAACATACAGCTGTCTGATCCACTCGTACCATCATCCACCACCCTAATAATACTTGCACTGTGGGAGTTGCACTGTGGTAATGATCAGATCTACTAAAGCAGATTAACCAAGTATGTAGCTGGATAAAGAATGTTATTGTAAAACTAAAAATTTACTATATGGTAAGTGCAGAAGTGCATTTAAAAAATTAAGTAATTGATTAATTAAAAAAAAAAAAAAAAAGATGAACCGAATGTTTTACTCAAGATTTCAGATATTTTACAAATTCTCAGTGTATTACAGCATTACAAGTTCCTCGGCAGCTGGGGACTTTTTGTCACAGAGCATTTTTTTAAATTGCACTCCAGATCCCTGTGGCCGATAGATAAATTGTTCTGGGACGTCCCACGAAACCGGGTAAAGCACGAAAATGAACAAGTACTGTCACAGGAGCTACAAGATCATCTACCCTTAGAACATGTGCTTTACACCCTCCTTATTCATGTCCTGTTGGGAAAACGTGTTGAGCCCATCAAAATATTTATCGTTATACATTTTTCTCTACCTTTTTATTCACAATACTCTGACTGGAAACATTGGCATGGTGCAGACAGATGTCTGATCAGTGGGAACTGGCCACAGCTACTTTACAGAAGGAAAACAATAGGAAAAAACAGTGCAGCTATTAATCACGCCAGCTTTTTAATTTAGATCAATTCAGACTTCAACTATACAAATCAAAACATTCTGCTCTTTCATAAAGTCAAATGGTGTTCCATGAAAGAAGCATGAAAAAAAGACTGAAAATTATTTTTATGGTTAAAAGCTTTTGGTTGCTGGAAAAGCTTCAGTATGCTTCCTGAACAAAAAAACTCATGTGTTCATGTGGAATTTTGCTGCATTCTATTATTTACCTATAAAATAAAGTTTTATTCTATATACAGCATGGCGCCGTAGTAAACAACAGTTCACACAATTAAACATCGAACAAATAAGTATAAAAAAGAACTGCAAATGGCGTGGTTGCCATACACACACACAAACACACTTTTTTTTTGACTTGCAGAGTTGCCCCCCCCCCCCAGCCTTCTGCCTTCTTTTGCTTGTCTTAACTTTTGTGAATTTGCTAAATTTTGTGTATTTAACAGATAAAATCAAGTCACTAAATTACATTAAATTAAATTACATTTAGCAGATGCTTTTATACAAAGTGTCTTTCAAATTAGAGAACAATAATTCAGTAGCACTAAAAGTTAGTAAATGAGGAAAAAAACAGCTACAGTGTAGTATAATCAAACCTAATTAATATCCAATCTGGCTTCAATCTAGAATTATTTAATATAGAAGTATTTTTATAGCAAGTGCTTCTTGAATAGATGCGTTTTAAAGTTGTTTCTTAAAAATGCTGAATGATCAGCCTTACGGGGAGAGTTGGGAAGATCATTCCACCATGTAGCAGCGGTGAACGATATGGAGTGAGAAACAGCACCACCACGAGGTTGAATAAATAAAGTCCACAGTGTTATAACATGTTATAGAAATCAGTTTTAAAGCAGTTTTTAGAAAGGTTTAGAAACTTTTCTGGAAAAAGTACTGCATCGTGTCACTGCTGCCACATTTATAATGTTGGGTCCTATCAGAAACCTCTGAAAACTTGATTGGCACGAGACCTAGGTTTGAGTCTTAATTGGTGCCACCTGCCTCGCCAGGTGTTCTGACAGACACAACCGGTCTGTCTAAAGATCTTGGCTAGATTGTGAAATCATTACTACCGGTGCCAGTGGTAACAACACAAGAAGTGGGGTATGATGGAAGGCTCCTGCCTCCTGATTGGTGTCTTCCAAAATATTAAAGTTCTGTCGGATTCGGCAGCTGGCTGATGAAAAAAGTGGAGTATGGAAGTCAAGCAAACACCACCTACAACTCCCTTAGATACTGGTGAAAGTGCAGAACCAAACCAGATAGGCTATGACTAAAATGAAAAGAAAGCATTGAAAAGAACAGCACAAGATACTTTAGAACATGAGAATGTGGAATCTAGTGCAAACACACTAACACACACACAGAAGAGGCAGTGCTGATCAGGTCATTAAGCTGAGTAAACAGCACATCAATGATTCATTACCACCAGGGTTGTTTACAATTACTTTCAAATGGAGACGGAGAGCTTGTGTGCTTCCTTCTTTCTGACAAAACCAGACACTTTGTCACACAGACAACGCTCATGCCTAAACACATTACCAACAGTGTAATAAGAAGTAAATGGTCTCTTCAGCACTTTATTGGAGATTAACAACACAAACATCAGTGAAGCAGAAAAGTCCTATACGTGTAAAAACGTTAGAGAAGTGAGATTATAAAGCAGTGAGGTGCGAAAGGGGGAACAGTATTAGATACATTTACATCTCTTTCCCATGATTTATTCCTAATAACGCACATCCTTGAGTGTGTTATTGCTTTAATGAAGTGATTTTAAAAACAAGTTTTAATTCATAAATGTGTTCATTTAAAACTACTTTGTTAATGAAACTGCAAAAAATTAAACCTTAAAGTCAGATATACTTCAAATAAAGTGGAACAAATTTTTTTTTTTACTTAAATGGATTTCTAAGTAAGATAAATAATCTAGTTTTTAGAAACTTATTATTTTAAGAAATCTTAATGGGGTGACAGATTTTTTTGCAGTGAAACAGATCGTCCACAAAATCTAGTCTGGTGTTTAAAGTAAACATTGGTTGCTGAGTAACAGAACACAGGCTTAGCGCTTATCTGTAATCAGTGCATTGTTTATAGTAATCTGTTTTTTCGGATTTCGAAAAAAACGTATTTTATATTCTGTATTGATACAAATGTACAGCGGTCAGAAGTATGCATCATTGTTAAAAATGTCACGGTTAGACAAACGCCTCAGCCAATCAGATTTAAGTACCGGACCTGTTTAATAAAAAATAATAAAAATAAAAAACCTAAAACAAACAAAACTAAAATGAAGGGTTTATTAAAGGTCACTTCCGACATGGACGAGGGCATGAACACTCTGTGTGGATTCATCATGCTTTTTTCTCTGGGACTGATCCACAGTCTAACTTTTATAATTCGGAGGGATAAGAACATACGTTTGGCCACATATCGCTCACAGGATGACTGGATATCAGTCTGGCATTTTACACAAACACATTTATGAGACCTCATGCTCGTGTATTATTAAAGAGATTTGGCTCACTGAAATCAATTGAGCAACATGACTGTTTTTCTCATTTTCATTGTTTTTGTAATACGTTTTGGCTGTCGTATCGAAGCATTGGTCCTGGACTGGCTTACAGAGGCTTAGGGCATGCTGCTCTAATGTGGAAAATCTGCTTGTCGCCAAGCAGAACAGAAAATGGCTCTGAGGACAATTCAGGCACAGGCCATTGTTTCCTGGGTGGCTCTAAAGCATAAAAAAAAAGTCCCCTGTAAAAGAGTTAATGGTCCGGCGCAGCTCCACTGAGAGCACACAAAAAGGTTACCCCACACACACCCCGACATTTAAGCAGGATTTTCCAGGATCTAATCGACGCCAAACTCCTTTTTACGTGTCACACTGTCCGCAAATATGCTCCGTAGACCCATGTTCTGTTCCGCACACGCATCACCATGACATAAAAACATTAAACACAATGAAGATTAGTAGCTTAATGATTCGCACGCTGGGCCACATCACCCAGAGGCACAGCTGACCTTTGGAGCAGAGCCATTACATGCACGAATGCATATGCTAACACCTTTAAGCTTATTCACTTCAGCTCTCACACCTACATAACCGGCCTGACACTCAAAAGACCATCAAATGGACATGCCTAAATCCATTATTTCCTCCTTTTCTCCTATGAGCCACCTCTGGCTTTACAGGGAAGTTACAGATCAAATGAGCTTTCCCCTTTACCCGCCGCCTGAGACAATAGGGCAAGTTGTAATTAATGACTGAGCCTGCTGGTTTTCTAAAGCGAGCTTTGCGGGAGGAGAATATGTAAATTAGAATTTTAGGTCTGCAGCCTTGAAACATTATTAACATGCTTTATTGGTCAACTGTTTCAGCTGCTGGACACAAGCATTTTTGTTAAAAAGGGCAATTTGGAATCTGGTATTAAAGCTGTGATATATTAATCATAACTACATGCCAATACGTACACTCACTCACCAGCCACTTTATCAGTTACACCCCTGTGTTTTTACTAGCACTGCAGTAACACTATGCACACAACTTTTTAAAAACCGTAGTCAAAATTATCCAGCAAGCAAATGTACAGCCAACAATATATTGCACCAGGTCAATTAAAACACACTTTTATACAAAATGACATACAAAGTTTCCAGAAATGTTGGTTGGGGTGAGAGCACAGGGTCAGAAATGATACAGCACCCCTGGAGCAATGAGGGTTAAATTAGAGATGAATAGATGTGATTTAAGGTGAAAGTGATCCTTTTAACTTGCTGTACTTACACAGAAAACAATGTCCTCCACATGTACTTCATCCATGTAGTAAAACACACACACACACACTGGTGAAGTGAGCACACATGCCCGGAGCGGTGGGAAAACGTATTTTTGACGTCGAGGGAGCAATTGGGTTTAGATGCCTTGCCCAAAGGGATTTTCGGCGATAGAACTTGATGGGACTGTGAATCAATCCAGGGAACTTTAGGTTGCTAGGCTGGTTTCATATCCACAAGCCTACAACTGCCCCATAAGTCCACAAATCAGTTTAAAATAAATTATAATCCAATAGACACTGATCAGATTACATCTAAACTGGACTCATGTTTCATGTTTATAAAAACAATACACAGATCATAATCCAGAAATATATAATTACTGCAGTTTTTCATCAGCATGAAAATAAAAAAAAAATCTGATTAAACTTTTACACAAGTAAAATTATAATAAATAAGTTAAGAACACAAGTCATTTTTTTGGAGGAACTGCACTTGACCTCTTTATGTTACTCACTATCTCAATGTTGGTAATTACACAGTATAAAAAAATCTTTTCCGAGTGTTGGCTGACCTGTTCAACCATGGAAACTGTTTAGTATATCTCCAAATATAACTTCTGTTCTAATCCAATTTAGAAGAAACTAAAGTTTACAAAGAGGAAAACTTAGGGAGGGGGACTGCTGGCGTTTGTGTTGATCTGTAAGCTTCGGTTTCTTTTTCCTGCAATATTTCCATTTTTTCTCAGTTTAATTTGCATAATTGACATTATGATCTGCTCTCCTTTAAATAAATGCCTCAGACTCATGGTCTGCCAGGCAGAACGTTCTTGTTTCCAAACCTCATATTTGTTCAAATCTACTTTATATACACTAATGTCCTTAACCCCATTTAAGTTCATCCCAGGTATATACAGGACAGCCATTAAGAATCCGTATGCTGCTCTGAAATGCACTGCAGTCTATTTTGTGGTAAACAGTAATCATGAAAAAAAGGAAAGCACACAAAAGAAAATGAGCTAATTAAAAATATGAGTCTCTGTAAGCACTTTCTGAGGTAAAACCCCAGTGATAAAAATCCACAAAAGCAAATGGGGTAATTAAAGTATATGAGATTCTCTGTAGGCAGTTTCTGAGGTAAAACACTCGCTATAAACATCAACATAAGAAAATGAGGTCGTTAAAAAAGTTTCCTTGTGTCTATACGCACAGTACCTATGGTTTTCCTTAATTAAATTTCTCTAATTAAAAAGAATTAGGTTCGGCTATAGTCATTACAATCGAACATTTCATTATACGGATTATAACGGTGCTAAAAGACACTCTCCTCTATCTTTTTCTCTCCTTCCAGCTTCTTTTGCTTTAGAGGAAGACATCAATCTTCAGCTGTCAGTGGGTGTGCTGAGCTTTGAACTGGAGCACAGAGGGGGAATAACTGCTAATATTGAGTTAGCTCCCATGACACACCCTTGACACATACACAGTGTACACATAGACACACACACGTATACTCTTGAGTCCTCGCAACTAATTCAAAGTTGCCACAATCTGACAGTTTTATGCAAACACGCATGCTGAAATGACCTCTCATGGTAGCGAGGCTGCTCAAGCAAGACATTACAGCTCGCTCGCACACACAGGTACACACGAGCAATCTGCAAATCTCACAGAATGTCTAAACATCAGACATTTTCCTTGTACACGCACAAATATTCACACCAACTACTCGTTCAGCACATGGCATATTTGAAAGGTAAACTGGTCTTGTCTAAATAATGACCCAATGCAAAACAGTAGCTGGAATAATCCTTGCAAAATGAAATCAGTAGAGCGATTTGAATGGAGTAACGCCATCAGGACCAATTTGATTGCAAATTCCATCAAACCCATTAAAAAAAAAAATACAAATACCCATGCAGACCTTTGACTAATGCATTTGGTTCACCAGTATAAGCACAAAGCACGCACACTGCTGGTTTTGATGAGTGAGACAAATTTCATATTTACATATGGGGTGAGGGAGTTTCCCAATGCTCATCCAAGGGAGTATGTTTGGGGTACTGGGCAGACACCCAGGAAAGGGCACCAAGTCATTATTGGGCACACACTTCCTCACTCACACATACACACTATTTGTTTTCAATTTAAAGCAGCCAATAAAATCCATGTTTGTGACCGTACAAAACCTGGAGAACATGGAAACTTCACCCAGATCAAGATTCGAACCTGGATCCCCAGCACTGAGAGGTGGGTGTGCTAACCACTATGTTACCGTGTCACACACATACCATACAGACACACTATCTACATATAATTCCTCCATGTACAATATAATTCCTTCATATTGTTATGAACATATTTTTTTCAAATTATAGTAATGTCGAAAAAATTTAAAATTTATGATGCCTTTGCATTTACACAGATGACCCCCCCCCCTCTCAGTGAATTAAATTGCAATACATTTTCTTAAATAAGCATTTAAAATGAATTTATTCTGATTTCTTACACTTGGTTCATACAAAAATACGCAGTGAACTTTAATTATTGACTAAAATCAATTAGAATCCAACAAATGTGGTTCTGCCATCTCCAAGGTTGCATATTATTTTACTTTCATAGTATTAAACACATATAAAAGACATAAATAATTGGATAAAAGCGTCTGCTAAATGACCAAAAGCAAATGTTAATGTTACAGTGTTTTCACGCCACTGCTGTTCAAGAGTCATGTCATAAGCCATCAGCTTCATAATGATTGGCTTGACCCAAGGTCACAATTTTAATAAAATGAATGGTCTTCAAGTTCTTATTATTAAATATTTAATATGGACAAAAAAAAAAAAAAAAAAAAAAAAAAAAACACCTACACATTTACCCTGTAGCTTTTATGACATTGCCCTCCTCTCTTTGCAATAGCCTCGACCCCCCACTGCCCCCAGTCCTGTGTTGCATGTTAGGCCCTGATAACCAAGTCCATATCTTGATTTTGATTATTCTTGGTCTTTCAACGCTTGGGATGCCCTCCACAAGCGCTCTTATAATAATTCCATCACTCTTCTCTTCTTAATGCCTCATTTTACCAAAGTAACATAACTCATGGGATTCATTCATTCATTTTCTTTCACCTAATCCTTGCTAGGATCTATGCCTATCAAGGGGAGAACGTTTCGGGTACCAATCTATCGCTAGGCACACACTCAATTCACACTGACACATGGACTATATTGGGCAATTTAGAGCATACGATTTACCTGAAATCCATATCCAGTTTTTAAATCGAAAATAAAGACGCAACAAAGTGTACAGACCAAGCACAGTGAAAAAAGTGCAGCATAACTCAGAAAACCTTTCTCCAACTGATTAGCATTTTGCTGGTGTAGTTAGTCACGCCAGAAAAAAAGTGTCTTTTAAAGGAGTTGATCCAGTGACAAAGCTGCTGAAATCCCACATTACTTCCTCCTCATATTGTCCTCCCCTTCTTCATGGTAGACAGGTGGTTGCCTTCTGTCTAAGTACCCACTGTCATAAAGACAACCCAGTGACCTTTGGTGCAGCTCTGAGTGGCACCCAGGTAACTGGCATTAATATTAATGTGGCCCCAATGGCGCAAATACCTTTGGGGGGGGGGGGGGGGGGGGGGGGGGGGGGGGGGGGGGGGGGGGGGGGGGGGGGGGGGGGGGGGGGGGGGGGGGGGGGGGGGGGGGGGGGGGGGGGGGGGGGGGGGGGGGGGGATCTGACTTCTTTCACACTTTCAATTTCCACCTCATTCACATGTGCTGCCACGCTGCCATCACTCATTTGTTTTTTTAAAACGCTTACCGCTTGCATTTTCGTCCGTTTGCAGCCACCCTTCATTTACATTTTCTACTCAACATTCCGTTCTATATCACTTTCTCAGAGGTATTCGGTTAGAGCTTTTTTATTTAAAGAAGTCTCCTTCATTCATTCCTGCACACAAACACAGTAAAGGTCAAGAAGGTGAAGTACAATTCTTAAATTATTCAAATGCCGCTTTTCTTTGTAAAGAGAGAGAAAAATGAAAAACAAAAACACTTTGCTCTCCTCCATATTTATGAACACCTTACACTAACACATGCATGTTATGAACCTTTTCAACTAATTTAAGCAATGTAAAGTAGCAAGGGACCCTTTTATAAATCATAAGCACGTAACCGTACTCCAGTTTTTCCGCCCTCACACTGTCTGCAACATTTAACATTGTGACTCAAATTTAGCTCTAGCTTGAACATCAGCCTCACAAACGAAACTATTACTGAGCCAAGAGACACAGATACAAATGAGCTTTACCTGGAGCTGAACTTAACACCCAGAGAGCTCCATCAAAGGCCAAAATAAATTAATTATATAGTAAAATAAATCTGAAAGGACAGAACATTTGCTCATACATACTGGACGTAAAATTTTAAACAGGCTAGAAGAGGATCAAACAGAATAAGGTTAACCATAAAATAAACAGAAAAGAATTTATGCTGTAAAAACATACTGAGCAATAGAACAAGTTAGAGTGCTCGGCTATAGGTTCTAATATTTACTGCAACAGATCAGATCTTCATATCTTTTTATAAATAAATGCAAAAATTTGTGTGTGTGTGTGTTTCCTACACAAATTCACACCGTTGCTTCAATACTTATTCTATGGGACCCTGCGGAGGTTTATGTACTCTTTACAAACACCAAGAAGCAGCTCAAGCAGTGGTTGGAACATAATCACCAGTGATTCGAAGTGCATAGCGCATTGATATTGTGCATAGAGGAAACATATTTAGATGATGTGGAAGCGGTTTTGTTTTTTCTATTTGTTAGTTGAATAAAGTTTCCTTTTCCTAAGACAAAAAACACCAAGAGGCGACCAATTACATATAAATTATCACCGTTTGCAACGTCATCACAGGCCCGGGCAAAAAAGTGGATAGTTTATATATTTTATGATCTTCCTTAGTTTGGACATTTTTGGTTGGGATATTATTCTCTGTTTGGTAGCATCACAAAGGTCTTTAAATATTCCATTGCTGTGGCTGATCTATTTATACCAGATAACACCACCACTACAGAGACTAATATAATTCTGAAAATCACCCAGCACACTAACTGTACCTGATCACTGAGGAACAGAGTAAAGGGGGACTAACAAAATATGCAGCCGAACACATGGGTACAAAGCGCATCCATATGGAATGTACATTTAGATTTAGCAGACACTTTTATCTGAAGCGATTAACAAATGAAAAACAAAGAAAACCAAGATACAACCAATAAAATAAACAATAAATATAGAAATAGGTGTAGCTGATAAAGTGGCATTTAATTTCATCTAGGTTAGAGATTTTTGAGCACATCATCTGAGTATGTGAGAAAATATACATTTGTAATCTTCATTCCTACCTCAAACTCTTCAGTTTCGATCAGCAGCTTGGCCGTTGTGATTCTAGATTCGTATGGTGGGATGTTACTCTGAAAAGAAGAACACATGCTTCTTTAGTACAAGTTTTGTTAAGCCAACCTTTTAAAACAAATACTTAAAAAAAAACTATCACTTTTAGAAAATATGAATAAAAATATAAAATGTAGTTTATAAGAGTGAATAGAATTAACTTGATCCACTATTGGCAGAGTCTTGGGATTTTAACTGGATGTCCATAAGAATACACAAGAAGATCTTTGAGAGGACTAAAAACACAATACCAGTCAAAAGTTTGGACATACTCCACTTACCATATAGATAGACTTTGTAGTTTTACAATTACAGACTGTAGTTCATCATCTGTTTTCTTTTTTTTTTTGTTAATCCCCTGTTGTTCTCTGTTCTCTGGTCAGGACCATCACAGAACAGGTAGAATTTGATTATTATCAGTTCTGCAGTGACACTGATGCAGTGAGGAGGTGCTGCTGTAGTTTCATTTAAACACCTCAGTGACACTGCTGGGATAGGAATAATGCACCAACCAAATAATACCTGATCATAGAGTAAAGGAGACATAAACAGTATGTACTGTAGTCCACAATCAAATGGACTACAGTCTGGAATTGTAGAACTACAAATTCCATCTTTACAATAAGTGGAGCATTTATTTGGTATTTATTTAGCAGTTATATTTATTTTTGGCTGAGATGATGTGTCCAAACTTTTGACTGGTACTGTATACACACACTTAAGCAAAAAAGTTTTAATTGAGGTGTTCGTTGTTTGCAACCAACAGTTCTGCCACTGTCAAAATGTATTTATATTGTTAATGAACATTAACCTGAATCAGTCTTACAGTTTATGTGATGACTGAACAGATAAACTGCAAATAAACCGATTGCAGTTATTTTTAGTGAATACTGTTTTATTTAAGGCGATTTTGAACTTTGGGAGTTTGTAACAGTCCCTCTAATAAGCTGCATCAGGACCTTATTTCAGACATTAAATCAGCGGCTTGTCGGCTCCTACGCTTACAGCACTCTTCCCTGCCGTCTGTGGTGTTGTCCCCTTTTCAGGCTCCACGTCTCATTAACCACTCTGGCCGCTCATCCTGTCGAAATGCATGAACGTGAGAGTCTTTCCACATCAGCTTTTGATAAAGACAGCAGTGAAGCAGATCTGATTCCAATTAAACCCTGCCTTTTACATTCAGAGCTGAATAAACAAGCAGAACATGAAAACCCAGTTTTAATTTGCCAGAGCCTTAAGCTGAACACTATAAAGCCAAAGCAACGTGCCCAAAAGAGTCAACACCGCAGTAAACAAGACGACATTCATTTCATCAGAGTAATTTCAGGTAAGCTGTGTCTCACAGACAGTGATATACAAAGATATGAAATTTAATTTTCATGAAGCATCAAACACCAAAAAGGTCGAGCTTTCTGGTTACAACTTTTGTGTGTATGATTAAGTGAGAGAGAGTGTGTGTGTTTAGGTGTTTGCCTTACAGCAAAGAGTCACTAGGAGTGAAATGAAAGGATTAGTCTTTCCATCTTCAATTCGCTCACTTGGTCGGGGAACTCATTTTAAAGTTTGAGGAGTATCATGTCCCCCTGCCTTTATTCTGATCACTGGGATACCAGTGGTTAAACAAGTTCATCCAAAACCAGAGAGGAACACATCTCTTTGCTGCCCTGATATTACTCTTAACTTCCCATCTTGCATTGGTTCCTTTAATTCTGCATTAGAACTCTGAAGGGGTTTTTGTGGGCCTCCAAATAAACTGTAACATGGTACTTTAAAAGTTTACCAGTTGTTTGCTGTATCTGGCTGCAATATTTCAGTGTTTCCATTACTGCAGCGAGAGTAGACTTTCCCACAAGAGGAATTTGAAAGGTCACAGGTGGGGAAATGGCAACTAAAATGAACTATTTGCCAAATTAAAAAAGTAAAACTTTAACAAATGTAAACCCTGACACATCATTTGAATTATTTCAAGTTGAGTTTCTTACAAAACGGGTGCAGCATTAAATACAGCTATTAAATATAAACAAGTCTACATTTAGGGTTATTTAGGGGATAAGTCTGTCACCAAAATGAGCCATAGTACACTGAAAATGTTTTTTTTTTGTGATGGAATGGTTAGTGCTTCCATTGTGAAGCAAAAAAGTCCTGGTTTGGACACGTGAGGGGGGCTTTGTATGCACTGAGTATACGGACATACTATTGGTGGTATAGGCAGTTTTAATATGCACTCATAGAACCAATCACAACCCCTTACTAACTGGTGGTTTGTGTCTGAAAAAACATTCATAGTAAAACAAAATCAAACATGCAGATCTTTCTGCTGTAGTGAATCTTAAGTGGAATAGCCTGAGGACAAACTCGCAAAAAAGTGATGTTTGAATATCTACAGTAATAGTCTAGACATGCCAACTTCTTGCTCCATTGTCCATTTTCTTTAGTTACTAAATAGATGGAATTTGTAGTTTTACAATTACAGACTGTAGTCCATCAATTTTCTTTGTTTTTGTTAGTCCCCTGTTGGTTCTATGTTCTCTATTGGTCAGGACCATCACAGAACAGGTAAAATTCGGGTGGTGTATTGTTTATCGTCAGTTCTACAGTGACACAATTTTAATACACTACACACTAGTGGCGTGACAATGAAAACATCCTGAATCTCTCCAACAGCTTGAGCTTACCAAAGAATCATTTCTAGCTTATAATGGAAACTGAGTTCTGATGGTGTGGGAGGAAATTTTCCAGCAATGCTTCTTTAAACATAGCCTGGGTGTGCTAATTAAGGGTTTTAACTTTAACAAATGTTAATATTATTATTTAATGTTGTAGTAGTGATTAAAAAAACAAGGCAGGTAATGCACTTGCTGGAACGCTGACATTATAAGCTGAAGTGACAGCGCACCGGGGTGAATCTCTGCTAGCTGCACTTAAAAAAGTCTAAAAACCAAGCCATCGGAGAGAAGCAAGTTAATAATCCAAATGCAAAGCCATCAGTAATGTTCATAAAATAAGAGCTGTGTCACTGAGATAAGACAATTAATCCTCTACCAGCACGGCTTAAAGTCAAGTCTCTACCTTTTTACTTAATTCCAGCAAGAATATGTAAAATAAATGCAGCGCAATAAACAGTAATTAAAGTTGCATTGTGGGGGATTTAAAAGGATTAGGTCATAGAAATTGAATATAGTATACAAATTTTGTTTTTTAAGCTTGTGCAATCACCTGTAACCATGAATCACTGCCATTTCTTTACCACAGACAGAGGCCATTGGACCTACATTGGAGTCCATCTCCTGTCAGGTGGCGGACATGTCTGTAAGGTAGCTGTACCTGAAGGTGATGTTATTAAATAGTGTTAGAAACTAATTACCTAAAAAAAAGTTTTTTTGTACTCAGGTGATTAAGTCGTTCGTTAAAACGTTAACTCAGGAATCTTGATCGTCCATCCATTCATCTTCCGCTTTATCCTCTATTAGGGTCGCGGGGGAGTTCCCCATGCTCATCCAGGGGACAACGTTTCGGGCGCCGGGCAGATACACCCAGGACAGGGCGTCAATCTAATGCTGGGCACACACTCACTCACACAGACACACACAATTTGGGTGGCTTAGTGTTTAGCACGTTCGCCTCTCAGCACTAGGGATTCCCGGTTCGAAACCCCATCTGGGTGGAGTTTCCATGTTCTCCCCGTGTCAGTGTGAGTTTTCTCTGGGTTCACTGGTTTTCTCCCACAGTCCAAAAACATGGATCAAGTCAATTGAGTTCTCCAAATTGCCCCATATAGAGTGTGTCTGTGTGAGTGAGTGAGTGTGTGCCCAGCGATGGATTGGCACCCTGTCCTAGGTGTATCTGTCCAGCGCCTGAAATGTTCACCCCTGGATGGGCATGGGGAACCCCCCCGCGACCCTAATATAGGATAAAGCGGAAGATAATGAATGAATAGGATAATATGTTATATGTAAACAACCTGCTGATGGGCATCCAACCTCAGCATCTGCACTTCACAGGAGCAACGCATTGATGTACGAATCATATTTGAAGGCATATGGTTGTGATCAGGACGTCACTGAATAATAAGTTAATAGATTTGTGTCAAATAGCCTAAATTAAACACTTCTAATAATCTAATGATAAATATGTGTCCTTTTACGTTTGTCAATAAAGTGTATGGCATCACATCATTCGGGTATAATGGATGCTGGGGGGGTGATCTCCATCGTATCATAGTATGATTCCTTGTGACACTGTTTGTTGCCATTGTTCTTGCCAGTGGGAGGTTCCTCGTGGTTGCTTATCCTCTGGTGCTTTAGTGTACCCCTGCTGGCTTTGCACAGTGGGAACGAAGCTTTCTGTAGAGCAGGAGGGTTGGGCACAGTGTGGTCAGCCAAAGCACGGTAATTACTTCAGAAAGACTTTACTAACCGATAATGTCTTCAGTGATTATTTTCTTGTTGAGTGTTAAGTTCAGAATAATAAATATATAGTGTTACACCAAGAAACTGGCACACTTATCTTTTGGTGGCCCACTGTTAGCTTTGATTACATTACACATTATCCATGGCACTATTTCGACAACCTTACCCAATGTCACAACATGTATTTAAGCTCAGGTTTATTTAATTATTATTAATTACACTTTTTCCAATAGTGCATCGTCTATAAGCAGCTTTACAATGTTCTAAGTCTAAATCCTCAAAAAATAGAGAAAACAATGTAGTTTATTAAAAAAAGTGATGTTAGGACACGCCCCTCCATTACCCATTTTCTCCACTTATCATAGAGATGGACGTTGTAGTTTTACAATCACAGAGTGTAGTCCAGCTGTTCTCTTGTTTTTGTTAGTCCACTGTTGGTTCTCTGTTCTCTATTAGTCAGGACCATCAGGTATAATTTGGGTGGTGGATTGTTTATTGTAAGTTCTGCAGAGACACCATGGATGAAACCACTGAAAATCTTCTCGTTGTCCTTTTAGTTTTTAAATAAAGCCCCAACTTTTCTGGAAATTTGAGTTTGAAATTATTCAAACCATTAAACATTGATTAAATGCATCATTAATATGCTTCTATATCATTCTCCTCCCTGCCCCAACCCCCACACTGACCACAGATGTAAGCCAGCGCCGGCTTCTTTCTATACACAAAGCTGGCAAACTCTTCTTTTCACCAGAGACTACCAGACTACACTATGCTCCTCACTGCTGCCAGTGCCTTGAGCAGCCAGAGATAGACATGGCAGGGATCCCTTTAGATCCCCTAAGCCTTTCTTCCCTCAAATATGACCAACTGTCTCTAGAAATCAGTGGTACTGCTGAGACTTCAACCCAAGTCTGCACAGTTGAGGGCAAGTGCATTAAAACTCTTCCTCTATTCTTAGTGTGAGTGACAGAACTCCACAGTCCTCCTGTGAAATCGTTTTTAACCTGATGTGTCATTTGTTTGGCTGTGTGCAAGATTTTTAAATGATGTAGGAATTGCTCAGACTTTTCATATTTTATCTTTATGATGTAAGAATGTGTTATGATTTTCCCAAACCTGCATCAGCTCCTCCTCCTCATCATCCTTGCCAGGATCCTCTCTGCTTGCCGAGGGCCCTTGTTCTTGCTGTCGACCCGGTAACCACGATGATACACTTCTCATCAGGTAGTCTCGGCCCTCCTGGGAAAAATACAGATCCATCAAGTTATTCTAATGATGGCTCATAAAGCAATTCAGTAATAAAGCACTTATAAACTATTAAAAAAGGACAGGAAACATGGCATAGCTTCATTTCATGGCTAAAAAAATCTTAAAGATGTCTAATCATGCAGTCAAAACGTATTTCGTTTAAAATGAAAAGGTTTTTACCCAAAAATTACTCTTTAATGAGCTTTAATATCCTGTGTGATTTACAGTCCAAGTAAACCAGGAGCCAAGAAAGAACGAATAGGCATTGCCTTATGCTGCGGGGGGGGGGGGGGGGGGGGGGGGGGGGGGGGGGGGGGGGGGGGGGGGGGGGGGGGGGGGGGGGGGGGGGGGGGGGGGGGGGGGGGGGGGGGGGGGGGGGTATATATATATATATATATATATATACATACACACACACACACAAACATATATATACATGGTATTCCACTGGTACATAGGGGTCAATTTGGGCTTCTAGTCTAGTAGTTTAACCACTGACCTCAGATGTGTTTAATACAAACTTAAACATAAAAGATACTGAAAAGAACAAATATCTTCTTTCTTACCTCTTTTTTCTCAATGCTGAAGAGGTAGCTTGCCATTAACTGTAAGGCCTCAGGGTTGTGCTGGTCATAATGCAGCGCTTTCTCAATGGCCTCCTTACACCGCTCAGCTGCTCCGTCCTCCATACTGTCAAAAAACCACAGCGCCAACATCAACACAACAGTTACATATCATTTAACACATATCTTAAAGGGACCTGAAATCAGAGCTAATAAATCTTTAATGTGACTACGGCAGAGGTTTGTTTTTAAGGTAATTTTTCTTCTATGCACTAATACACCTGTCTCCTGTGGTGATGGGCAGATTAACAGAACGAGTGAAACAAAGAATAAAAAACAAAAACAGACCAAGTGAACTTTAGAACCAATGGAGGGAACCTCTTGGTTTCATAAAGCCTGGATAAAAGCGAGATCGCTGGAGAAGCTGGGTCTGTGTGATCAACTTAAAAACCAACGTAAAAATAAAAGAATTACCAAAGATCAGTAAAGAAAATCTCAGCAATGGAGCAGAAGGCTACAGACACGTCCTTTCCGGAGACAACAGACTCACAGGGCAAAGCAGCTGCTCCTACAGAGCTGACCTTCCAAAAGAAAAATGAACAGAAAGATTAAATATTAGGGAATAAATCATATATCTTCTGTTCATTTGGATAAATCAAACAGATTGTGAGAAATGTGAATGCCGTTCTGTTAAATGTTAACCATTTATTTTAGTCTTTATATTGAATATTTTTACAAAAGAATTTATGTATATAGAATTTCTTTGTTTTGTATTAAGTATTTGTTCTGTTTTCAGTATTAAACACAACATTTATTCTCTATAAAATGTATTTTATGTACTTTGGAGTCTCTAGAACAAATTAATTGATTCAACATGGATTTAAATCAGTTTTCATTGATTTCACCAATAGATCAGCAACGGACACAGAGATTCCACTGCATTTTATTGATCTCCATCACTATAGCTACTTTTTTTACTTACTATAGCTTATAAGACAAAGCACCAGCCATATGACCAAAAGTATGTGGTCACAGGATTTACAATTGGTTTCCTAAACAGCCATAACCAAACGCAGACGGACACGGAGGCTATCACGGTGTCAGTCCACTTATCCAGATTGCGAACTGCAGCTTTAGAAACACATTTGTCTTGCAGTTTTGCATCACTGATTCTTCACAGTCATGTAGAGAAGTTTCTGTCTGTAGGCTGGTATGAGTCGAGTGCCCAAGAGCCGCACAGGAAACAGAGCGATATGCATCTTTAAAACTCACGTCATTTATTTCTGTGAGGGGTAATTAATATGCTGTGTACGTTTTGGGAGTTTGCGATTCCATTTTGCTCTGTTGAAGTCCCTCAGGATTCAGGCAATTATCTTATCAATCATGTGGCAACAGAGCACCGCATACAATTATGCAAAAACAGGTTGCATCAGTGCCAGATGAGCTGATTTGAATATTCCTGCCGATCTCCTGGGATTTTCATTCACAACAGTCTTGAGGTTTTAGACACGATGGTGTAATTAAGGAAAAACCATTTAGTGAGTTTAGTGATTCTTAAGACAAATAGGTTTTAACGATGACAAAATTCAGCAAGATTTAAACTGACAGAAAGGCTGCAGGAAGTTTAATGTGCCATTCACACAATTGGTACAAAGGGTGGCAGGGTTCCCCATGCCCAACCATTGGAGAACGTTTCAAGTGCTGGACAGATACACCCAGGACAGGGTTCCCATCTATTTACTCACACAGATACACACAATATAGAAGCAATGTAGATGAGGACAATTTAGAGCCACCAATTCATGTTTTTGGGCTGTGGGAGGAATCCAGAGAACCCCTTGTAAGATACAAGGAGAACATAGAAACTCCACCCAGGTCAGGGTTCGAAGCGGAATCCCCAGCGCTGAGGCGGGTGTGCTGTCCAGCAGTAATGTCAATTATTATTAAATAGCACAATATTACATTTTCTGTACATCCAATTCTTTATTTTACAATTCAATGCGAATATATGAACCAAAGATACTAAATAGTAATAAATAGTCTAGGTGTGTAAACACACACTAAACACCCCCATGACTACATCAAAATGAAATTAAATAAATAAAACTGATAGGATCATTATACTACATAGTGGTTATTTGATGAAAATACATATTTTGTTTATTCTTTACATTATTATATTCACTTTAGAACATGCAGTAGTGTGTTATAGAGCTGAAGGTTTACACAGCATACCTCCTGAGTGTGATGATCTAGATCACGGAGCATGATTTCGATGCCTTTGCTGAAGAAGTGCACAGCCTCTAGGCCTGTGTGAATCTGCCCCAGGTACATGTATTTGCTATGGCCTTCATCTGGACTGAGTTCCACTGCTTTCTGAAATATGTCCACTGCTGTTAAGGGCCACTATTCCTTTATTCTTTCATTATTCAATTAATACACCTACAATTAGAATAAACCTTGTTGTGTTCTTATAACCATTTTATACAAGCAATAAGGTACTCACAGTTGTGTATTATTGTGAATGAATCACTGCACTCCTCTATGTTTCGTACCTAACATCACCTCTTTCTTGTGATTTATTCCCAATAATACACAACCTCGAGTGCATCATTGCTTCAATAACCCTCACACTAAAAATCATGCTACTGAGTTCTAATAAAATGTTTGATGTCAGTAGCATAGCACTGGATTGTGTTTACTCCAGTCATGATGAGATTTTATTATGAACAGTGTGAGTGCTGTTTCTCAAAACAGTGTGTGTAAGGATATTTGTTTGGCATGGTCCATATCCCCCGACTCAGCACAGATGTTTCCAAGCATGTCCAGAACTGTGAGGTTTGTAGGCTCAATATCCAGAGCACGCTGACAGAACATCCTTGCCATTGGAAAGTCGAAGTTGTCCATGCACTCCTCAGTCTGAAAGAGACATTAAATCGCACTTACTCACAGAAAAGAAATTAATGAAATCATTTATTTTACAAGAAAGCATGCTACACATTCCTGAGTAATGATTGGCTGGTATTTTAAAACAAAAACACAGAGATGGATAATACAGATCAATATTAACTCAGCTTAAAAAACATTTTATTCTAATCAAAATTACTTCTTAATTATTCAGCCTTAAGCACTTTTATTCAATTCTATAGAGAGATGTTAGCGAAAAAAAAAAAATATTCCAAATTATAAAACATGTAGTTCCAGTCCTTAATTCTGATTGGCTGAGCCGTTTGTCCAGCCGTGACATTATTGACAATAACTCACCTCTGACCGCTTTACATTTGTTTCACTTGTTTCACACTATTGATTAACAATACATTCTTTTTATACGTTTTTTAATAAACTGTTATGTAATTTGGCCACTAGATGGAAGTATTTCACCGTTAGAGCTTGTTAGGTCAGTGTTCACTGTTTTTTTTTATTATTGTGTGTTTGTAAAACCAATACGGCACTCAAGGTTGTGTATTATTGTGAATAAATGTACTATGTTACATGGCGTGCCTAATAACACCACTTTCCCATGATTAATTCACAAAAATGCACACCTTTTTGTACTTTATTGCTTTATTAATCTACTATTACTACTACTACTAATAATAATAACACAATAACATTATTATTATTATTATTATTATTATTATGCATTAAACACATGATGCTTAATGGTAGTTGATGCTTAGATGTGTGCATATGTAAAACCATAAGCAAAGCAAGAGCCCAATTGTGTCACCATGTAGTGTAGATCGATAAATCACATTTCCCCATCAGGCAGTCTGGTGGATTAGATTGGGTGTCGACTACCAGGAGAATGCTGCTTTTTGTCAACTGTAAAACTATGCATGTAAATATGCTTATTTTAACAACAAGCTCTATCTTTTCTAATCCAACAGAAGGTCCGTCACAAGCGTCACAGTTACCTTTTCGAGTAACTGGGTGATGGAGTAGTTTTTGGCCGTTTTCTTTTTCACCTTCTCCTGCATCTTGGCTTTCATTCTCTCCTGTGGCGACATTATCGTTGGCTCTGTTCCTGCAGAGCGACATTAACCATCAGAACCAGAGGAAACATTCCAATAATGAATCAATGAGCTTTTAGCACCTGCACAGCAATTACACAGTGGGGATCCAGGAATCCCAATCTGGATGGAGTTTTCATGTTCTCCCTGTCCGTTTCCTCCGGATTCTCCGGTTTGCTACCACAGTCCAGATACATGGATTCAAGGTCAATTAAAATCGCCCGATATAGTGTGGAACTGGGCGGCACGGTGGCTTAGTGGTTTGCATGTTGTCCTCTCAGCACTAGGAATTGGATTCCCGGTTCAAATCCCCATCTGGATGGAGATTCCATGTTCTCCCTGTGTCTGCGTGGGTTTCCTCCAAGTTCTCCGGTTTCCTCCCACAGTCCAAAAACATGGATCGAGTCAATTGAGTTCTCTAAATTGCCCCCTATAGAGTGTGTATGCGTGCGTGTGTGTGTGAGTGAGTGAGGGCCCGCCCAGCGATAGATTGGCGTCCTGTCCTGGGTGTACCTGCCCAGCGCCCGAGATGTTCTCCCCTGGATGGGCATGGGAAACCCCCCCACACACACACACACACACAACCCTAATATATAAAAAGGCGGAAGATAATGAATGAATGAATGAAAGTGTGGAAGTGTGTGAGTGTGCCCAGTGATTAGATGTAGATAGATTATAGATTAGCACACTGTTCTGGGTGTTTGTGCCAAGTGCCTGACACTTTCTTCCCTGAACCCCACACAGTGCTCTTAATCCCACAGGTACAGTCATATGGTCTTAATCTTTATATAATTATAACTTTATATAATTACAACAGATTCATCAGCTTGTAAAGTGCTTTATCTCAGACCCCTGTAAACTGTAGACTCTAACCATGTGGGAAACACTCTGAGAACTGAACTAACCTCTGTGGTTGTCCCGCTTTCTTGCTTTGTTTTTCTTTTTGCTCTTGGCTTGTCCTCCCATCGTGTGATGAGGTTAGGAATTCTGCAGGAGGTAAAATCAGTAGATCTGCTCTTCTACTCTTCAAAGTGATTCTACAGAGCACTCAACTCCAGCAGGCACCACATGCGACTTTCCTTTTCCACCTATTTAGCGCAGTCCCCGCCTCCCTGCTCATCAATGGCTACAAGTTACATTTTTCTGCAAAATGATTGGCTGATATCTTGTACTGCGACTCAAACTGTGACGAGGACGAATCAGTGAGCAGCTCAGTCTACAAACCACAGGGCTTCGGAATTTGAGTAGGAATCAATATAAGGTCCTTTAACTGCGGGCGGAATTCTTCATTTTAAAATAAAAGTCTTTTAACTTTAATGATATTGAACAAAATGAATTTACTTATTAAAACGATTTATTAATTACTATTTGAGTGCTATTAAGTGACTTTTATTATTATTGAGTGCTAGTACTATTTGGAATAATACTTTATAACACAGGTGCACTACACACTTTCATTTTAAGTGCAATATTTAATTTTACACTCTGTAAATTGTAGATTACTTTCAATATAAATGAGTTTTTGTAGTTCCTTCATTTCTTATTTATATATATATGGCAGCACAGTGGCTTAGTGGTTAGCATGTTCTCCTCTCAGCACTAGGGATTCCTGGTTCGAATCCCAATCTGGGTGGAGTTTCCATGTTCTCCCCGTGTCTGCGTGGGTTTCCTCCGGTTTCCTCCCACAGTCAAGTCAATTGAGTTCTCCAAATTGCCCCATATAGAGTGTGTCTGTGTGAGTGTGAGCCCAGCGACAGATTGGTGTCCTGTCCTGGGTGTATCTGCCCAGCGCCCGAAATGTTCTCCCCTGGATGGGCATGGGGAACCCTGCGCGACCCTAATAGAGGATAAAGCGGAAGATAATGGATGATTGAATATGTGTGTGTGTGTGTGTGTGTGTGTGTGTGTGTGTGTGTGTGTGTGTGTGAAAATGCTATAAAACTATAAAAATTATTCATTATTTAAAAATTAACATTTATTCTACTATTTCGTCATTTATTATTTAATTCAATACATGCTAAATATACTTTTTTTTATTAGGTAGTTATTTTATTTTAGATTCGCCTTGAAACCAAAGTCTATGTGTAAATCAAGCAATTAAAATATTTCCAGATTTTTTTTTTTACTTTTTAGTTAATGAGTTAAAAAAAAAAGAATTTGAAAATATTTTAATTGCTTGATTTACACATAGACTTTGGTTTCAAGGCGAATCTAAAATAAAAGAAATGAGCATGAATTAAATTTAAAAGGTTAATCTTTGAAGGTCTTTATTTATTAAGCACTTTAGGAAAAGGAAAAGTAATTAAAATTATAGCGTAGAAATGAATAAAGCCTACATACAAATTACCATTATATTTTAATTCTAAGTCAAATAATAATAATTTACAGCGCCTGAAACGTTCTCCCTGGATGGGCATGGGGAACCCCACCGCGACCCTAATAGAGGATAAAGCGGGAGATAATGAATGAATGAATATAATTTATTTAATTGCTTTTATTTACAGTTGATGAAAGTGTTAAGTTGCTTTTTTGTCGCGCGCACATGACGCGTGCGATGATGACAGCGAGGCGCGACTGTCGGCTGCATGTGAATGTCGACTTTGTGAGAGAAAGCGAAAATCAGAAGGTGAGATGGAATGAGTTCTGAGTTCTGAGTTCTGATCGGCGCTCTGCTTCCTCTGAGACATCAGCTTCATCAGGCAGGTTAAAGATGGATGCATTATTTATGATGAACAGAAGGGTTCGATTAAAAGCTCAGCGCCAAGGTCAGAAGATCTGTTTAAAGATCTGTTCTGATTAAATCTCGTCCCTGCGCTGATTTAATGCGGTTTATATTTTTATGAAACATCTTACAGGGTTGAGTACAGGACCCGCACTGGTAACTTAAGTGGGATTTGAACCCAGAACTTTCAGATAAGGGCGGCACGGTGGCTTAGTGGTTTAGCACGTTCTCCTCTCAGCGCTAGGGAGTCCCGGTTCAAATCCCCATCTGGGTGGAGTTTCCATGTTCTCCCCGTGTCTGCGTGGGTTTCCTCCGGGTTCTCCGGTTTCCTCCCACAGTCCAAAAACATGGATCAAGTCAATTGAGTTCTCCACATTGCCCCATATAGAGTGTGTCTGTGTGAGTGAGTGTGTGCCCAGCAATGGACGGGTGTCCTGTCTCCCCTGGATGGGCATGGGGAACCCCCCCTCCGACCCTAATAGAGGATAAAGTGGAAGATAATGAATGGATGAACTTTGAGATTGATAGCCCAACACCTTAATGACTGAGCTCCCACACACACAGAATGAAATGAATGCATTCCATCCATCCATTATCTTCTGCTTTATCCTCTCCCAGGGTTGCGGGGGGGGGGGGGCATTCAGGGGAGAACGTTTCGGGCGGTGGGCAGATACACCC
The DNA here is from genome assembly GCA_019802435.1 of Corydoras maculifer. Taxonomy (NCBI): domain Eukaryota; kingdom Metazoa; phylum Chordata; class Actinopteri; order Siluriformes; family Callichthyidae; genus Corydoras; species Corydoras maculifer. The sequence goes on from JAFMOD010000046.1 coordinate 2,254,923, forward strand.
AGGACAAGGCACACACTCACATACACACTCTATTTGGGGCAATTTGGAGAACTCAATCGTAGTGCTGAGAGGAGAACATGCTAACCACTAAGCCACCGCGCCGCCCTGAACGCATTCCCCGTCTGGGAATCGAACCCCGGTCTGGAGTCAGACGGGCGGAGAAACTGTCCACTATACTAACGAGGAACGCTATAAGAACCATGAAAGTGGTGCCTCTCAGGATTCGGGGCCAAGTTCTGGGGCCCAACACTGTTAGACCCTGTGTCCAATCTTCCATTGGACAGTCCATTATTTTATCATCATCACTGTGTTATTCTATCCACTGTGTCCGAATCAGTCTTCCTTTATATTCTCTCTTTCTTTCTCTCTCACACACAGCTGATTGACCGTTATGTGGATGCCAACCCATAGTTTCTGATTGCTCCACTGTAATCCTCAGATGGCCACTAGGTTACTGGTCCGGTGTGCTCGTCGCTTGGCCCGATGTTCCCAGGTGACTTCGGCGGTTTGCCGTCTCCCGCGCTTTACAGCACCCCTTGAACATCCACTATGCACTCAGACCTCAGTCCTCCCCTCAAAGGGATCTCTGAGCCTGGGTGAAGGTCCGTCACATGAAGATGACAAAGATGCTACATTTAAACGCAAAGAACTGGACCTGACCGCTGAGAAGGCAACCACGCCAATGGAGATTTTTAACGCGTGGCCTAAACGAGGTGGCACACCTAATCAGGCCAGCATGTGTCTGATCCGGCTCAGCAGATTGGCGGAGAAAGGCGGAATGGACAGGGAAGCGCTTCTGAAAGACCCTCAATGTGTGAAAATGCTAAAGATCGTGAAATCACAGGTAAGAGCTGCATTAAAGCCAGTACATCGTTCATGGACTACAGTATATAATGTGTACGTCCCCTTTACTCTGTTCTCTAATGGTCAGGACCCCAATAGTAGCACCACAGAGCAAGAATTATTTGGTTGGTGCATTATTCCTATCCCAGCAGTTTCACAGAGATGGAGAAATGAAACTACAGCCGCACTGCTGCACTGAAACCCCCTTAACACATCAGTGTCACTGCAGAACTGACAAACAATCAACCACCCAAAAGATACCTGTTCTGTGATGCTCCTGACCAATAGAGAACAGAACCAACAGGTTGTAGAGAAAAAAAAGGGGGGGGGGAGCCGCAGCATTGAATAACAATCAGGTTTAATTAATTTACAGTATAGTTGGTTTTCTGCATGGCTTCTGACATGTGGTGTTCCCATTTGTAAGTCGCTTTGGATAAAAGCGTCTGCTAAATGACAATTTAAATGTAAACAGGGGACTAACAAAAACAAAGAACAAAGTCCATCTATAGTGGTGAGAATTAAGATATCTATTAAAGCTGTGTTAAAATGTAAATGTTTAAAAGCTGTCCTGTTTCAGGTGAATTTTATATCGAATGGTACACTGGTGTTGCTCCTGCATGCCCTCTCAACTCTCGGCGTGTCTCCCAGTGCTTCACTGAGCCTCTCCATTCAGACAGAGGTCCTGTGGAGACTCCGGCGATTCAACTACCGTAATCTATGCTACTTGGCAGACTGGGCTTCAGAGTGTCAACCTCAGATGTAAGCACCTGATCTGCCTTTTTTGGATTTGAAGTCTGGTGCAGTAATGTGCACTTCTAAAAAGAACAACAGAAATAAGTAGATTACCCGAATCTCTAATGGCTGGGTACTAATCAGACACTGTGTATTTGACAGGAAGGGGGATGAGCTGCTGCTTTCGGCTGTGCTGAAGCAGCTGGAGTTGCGCTGGACTGAGATTAATGACCCTCGTACTCTTACGATGCTCATGGATCGAGCCACACTGCTCTCCCCAATCCTAAAGGATAAGCTGGAAGATAAGGTAAACAGCTGCAGGAAGCAGTTATTATGTATTCTTTGCCCGGGAGACATGCACACAACATTAAACAGAGAAACCTGGGGAGAAAATGCCAACAGCTTACATAAAAGCACCTTGTGTATTTTACTCAGAAATCACATAAGCACAGTGGCTTAGTGGTTAGCATGTTCTCCTCTCAGCACTAGGGATTCCCGGTTCGAATCCCCATCTGGGTGGAGTTTCCATGTTCTCCCCGTGTCTGCGTGGGTTTCCTCCGAGTTCTCCGGTTTCCTCCCACAGTCCAAAAACATGGATCAAGTCAATTGAGTTTTCCAAAATTGCCCCATATAGAGTGTGTCTGTGTGAGTGAGTGTGTGTGTGCCCAGCGATAGATTGGCGCCCTGTCCTGTATCTGCCCAGCGCCCGAAACGTTCTCCCCTGAATGGGCATGGGGAACCCCACCACGACCCTAATAGAGGATAAAGCGGAATATAATGAATGAATGAATGAATGAATCACATAAGACCATTAAGCTTTAAATAATCTGTTGTGACGAAGCTATTGGTTTTGCCAAAATTGACAGTCATCAGTTTTGCCACACCCAAGTTTCGCTCCACCTGTCCATGTTTTCAGTTAAACTTACAGTAAAGCTGAAGTTTGTAGTTCTACAATTCCATTCTGTAGTCCATCTGTTTGTGTTCTACAGTACATACTGTGTACGTCCCCTTTACTCTGTTCTAATGGTCAGAACCCCAATAGTAGCACCACAGAGCAGGGATTATTTGGTGGTGCATTATTCCTATCCCAGCAGTGTGACTGAGATGGAGAAAGGAAACTACAGCAGCTCTGCTGCACTAAAACCTGCTCACCACATCAGTATCACTGCAGAACTGACAAACAATCCACCACCCAAATGATACCTGTTCTGTGATGCTCCTGACCAATAGAGAACAGAGAACCAACAGGGGACTAACAACAACAAAAAACACAGATGGACTACAGTCTGTAATTGTAAAACTACAAAGTCCATCTATATGCTAAGTGGAGGAACTGACTGTATTTGGTCTGGTCCTTAAATGATTTCATAAACACGATAGTCCGTGCTTTTATCTAAAGAAATGCCATTGATTTAAAACTGTATTTAAATCTTTCTGCTTTATTGTAATTGTGTATTAGGCTCTTGAATTAGTAGAAAAGTTCCAAGCAGAAGACATCCGAAGAGTGTCATTAGCCCTGGCGCATCAGAGTCGACGAGCAGTGCCACTCCTGCGGGCAATGGCCTACCATCTGCATCAGAAACCCTCCTTTGAACTCAACACACCGCTGCTACTGGACATCATATTTGCTTATGGTCAGTGAGCATGTTTATAAAGTGTTATAACGGCTGTGTTACAGGTGTCTGATACAGTGATGCTGCATCATTAAACATGTACAGTATTAACTAATTCTGGATTAAATAAAGATCCGTTTTGTGCTGCTTGATTTCAACGGGAATCGTTACTTATATTTATATGGTTTGTTGTTCTCTGTAACTCACACAGGTAAACTTAATTTCCACCAAACTCAGGTGTTTCAAAGGGCGGCGGCTGAGCTTCTGCCCAAATTACCAAAACTGAGCTCCATGGCAATCACGCGCTGTTCAAAGTCGTTGGCATTTTTAAAATGGCTCCACCTCCCCCTGTTTGAGGGCTTTGTTGAGGTTTGAATTCTCTTTCCGCAGATTGTACATTAATATGTTACTTATAAGAACGTTCTAGGGGCTCCTACATGATTTTTTCAGGTTTCACTCTATTTTTTCACATCGGAGCATCTTTAATCTCTCTTCTACTGTTCTGTTTAGCACTTCCGAATGAACAGTGAAAAATACAGCACCCTACAGATGTGTAATCTGCTCATGGCATTCGCTAAACTCAACTTCCAACCCAGCAACAAAGAAGAGTTCTTTAAAAAGGTAACCAATCAGAAAGTGGGATGGAATCTAGTGCCACTATTTAAACCAGTACCTAATGGTAATGAGGGAAGGTCTAAATGGCCGATGCCATCTCATGTATGTTCTCTATAAATTGGTATTTATAGATTCATGATGCACTGGACGGCTGCTGGCAGAGTCTAGAACCGTTTCTGTTAACTGATGTCGTCTGGGCACTCTGCGTTTTTCAGCAGGCTAAACCTGAATACATCACTGCTCTTACAGATCCAGCTTTTCAAAGCAAATTAATAGGTGGGTTACCATGAGCAACAAGGCCTCTGTTTTAATAAAGAGCCGTGTAACAAAGTATTTAAACTATTTTTCCCCCGAATGCTTGTTGTTGATTTTTTTAAAATAAAATAAAACTGGTACAATGTATATAGGCTATACTATTAAAGATTTGTACACACATTTGGACACACCCCCTTTTTATTATATTTATATATTATGCATATATTTTAATGTAGTTACATTATATTGTATAATATTTGGTTATGTATAAGTCCTTAGGATTTTGTATACTGGGATAATAAGTACTTTTTGTCCAGTTCCTCACTTGTACTTTTTTGTTGGGACACTAGGTGCTGATGCTCGAGTACAGATCTGCAAATTGAAGCTGCTTCAAATTGCTGCCTCTGGCCACTTAGAATCTGGAATCCTTAGCAAATTGTCTCCAGTGTGTTCTAAACCAGTGTCCATGCCCATTCAGACACCTTTTAAAAACAGCCTTCATAAGGCTCTCCACGTTTTAACTGAAGGCCGGCAGAAAACTCTCCGCACAGACGTCGACACCATTTACGGCTGGACTATCGGTCTGTGGTTCTGATTTCCTATGCTGATTTATTAGAATTCACTGCAACTCGTACTGAGTTTTTGAGGATGTTTTGTAATGATTGATGTGTTTGCTAACCAATTAGATGCAGAAATGGTGATAAATTCTGACAATAAGCCTTTAAATTTGGAATGTTTGGAAGCGCCACATTTATCTAAACAGAGCGGAACACAGCGCATGCCACAGGGAGCTCACAGGTGAGAATTGAACTTTTGTATATGTCTGTAAATCATACTCTGACCTCAAACTCTCAGAAAAGAACTTGAAACTTTCTCATTTCATTATCATCTGCTTAATCGTATATGAGGGACTAAGGTTGTGGGAAAATTTCCTGGGCACATTTAGGGGACAACTTTTTATCTGCTGGGCAAATCCAGGACAGGGTGTTAGGTTTTATGTGGACAATTACTATACTTACACAGACACACTATATAGGGACAATTTAGATGGGGCAATTTAGTGTAGCCAATTTATCTTGAATCCATGTTTTTGTACTATGGGAGAACATGAAAAATCCACCGAGAATAGGCTTGAGAGGCGAAGGTGCCAACCACTAAGCCACCGTGCTACCCACTTGTAACTTGTCACTTGGTTTATTACACTTTAAATGACATGTACTTTTGGCTATGAAAATAAAACTTAAGGGATTATATTTAACCCTATTTAACCGGGGTTATATTAAATTGTACCTTAATAGACCTGAAACTTCTCTGTATTTGTAACCCTATTTATGACCGTGGATGATATTCTAGAAGAATTTTTAATTAGTCAATGTTCAAACTCTTGCACATGCCACAAATACAATTTCATTTTTGTTTTGTTTAAACGGGGTAACGAAGCATTCTGATAAAAAGCATTACATGTGGTACCATGATCATACACAGATGTCTGTCTTCATAATGAGGCAGTAATTTTTACATAATTGCATAATTACAGTATTATTCAGTTCAGTTTACTAGCTTTAAAACAGTGCTGAATTCTTACTTGCAGCATTCGGTGTTGGTTTTCTTTTCTGTCTGTGCAGGATGGCGTTCATTGCTTGGGATTATTCTCATTTCTGTTCCAAGAGTAAAGACTTGCTGGGCTGCTTTGCCATGCAGAGACGCCACCTGCAGCTGGCCGGGTTCCTGGTGGTAGAGGTGAGTTCTGGAGCATCAGACTAAAAGATTGCCTGAAGAACACAGAGTGAACAAAACCTTAAAATAATCTAAATGATGAGAATCTTTTTCTTAAAAATGAAAGTATTTGGATGTTTTGAACTGTTTTAGAATAAAATCAGAAATAAATCATATAATGATTTATGTATAATTTAATGGCCAAGGACAGGGAGCCAATCTATCACTGGGCACATACTCACTCACACAGACAAACATACTCTATATGGGGCAATTTGGAGAATTCAATTGACCTTGATCCATGTGTTTGAACTGTGGGAGGAAACCGGAGAACCCGGAGGAAACCAACGCGGACACGGGGAGAACATGGAAACTCCAACCAGATGGGGATTCGAACCGGGACTCCCTAGTGCTAAGAGGAGAACATGCTAACCATTAAGCCACCATACTGCCCGTAATTACAGTGTTTAAGGTTCTAAATTCAGAAAACGGTGTCTGTTCTTTTTTGGGAATTAACTAATAATTTGCCAGTATTTGATGGGACGTCACAAGTTCCCTGCCAGCACTCACTCTTACACCTTAGTACAAGTTCAGTAGGTCTGCTTCTGACTGTGTGTATCCATGGAGTCTCTGGGAACGTGGGACATATTCATACAACACACACACAAGTAAACAAACAACTTACAGATACTCTACGATGAATCCATCCATCTTCTTCCACTTAATCCTTTACTTGGGTCACGGTGGGGGGGTTGGGCTCCCCCATAACCATCCAGGGGAGAACCTTTTGTGCGCTGTTCACTCAGGACATAACACCAATCTATTGCTGGCACACACTCACTTACATAAACAGACACACACACTATAATTTAAACCCATGTTTTTGGGGGAGGAAACCAGAGAACCTGGAGGAACCCACACAGTCACAGGGAGAACATGGAAGCACTCAAATCAGGATTAATGTTTACACAATTTGCAGGAAACGTCATCAGCAGCCCGAGCCAAGGGGCTAGTGGGTAATTTTTTGAACACTCCCACCACCACCGCCCTATTTGATTTTCACTACCTGGTTGCTCAATACTATAATACTACCCCACAGTGGGCCAGTAACAAGTTTCAGCAAGTCAAAGTCATCAAAGTGTTTCATTTTATTCTATTCCTGCACAATTGTCGTTAACATGCCTGGCACTCTCCATCTCTTTTCTTACTGCAGCGCCTGGCACAGCAGATTGTCCCATGCTGGCTTCAGATTTAAAAATAGCAGCAGTAGCACAGAGCTGTAGAACAAGATCGAGACTGCCTACAGCATATAGGCTAATCCTGTTAGAACTGGATTGAGTTGGCTGGTTCCTTTATTAGTTCAGACCCAGAACTATCCTGAAAATGTTCAGACATCCCTGCCCACACGACATCCTTTGTATCAAGAAGTTAACCCATCCTCTGCGTGAAACATATTTACATACTAATTTATTCTGCACATCTTCCCAAACTATTTATTTATTAATAATCTGGAATCTTGAACAGATCAGTTTGTTTTCAATACATTGAGTTTGGTGAGTTTACATTGTAGTGTGCAGAAGTATAGTACTACTCAAAAGTTTAGACACGCCCCCTTCTTGCTCCATTATAGTAGAACTACGTCAATTTTTACAGTAAGTGGAATTAAAAGCGTGGACAATAAGTGGAGCAAAAAGGGGTGTATTCAAACATTTGTCTCCTTTTTTGTTGTTGTTGTTTTTGTTAGGGCACTTAGTAAATGCTGTTGAATGGCTAATTATCTGTTAATTTCAGTCTCATGAAGCTCCATTTTAACTTTTTTTCAGGTGCCATACTTTGAGTGGCTGGACCTAAAGTCAGATTGGCAAAGAGTGGCCTGCCTGAAGGATAAGATGGGGAAGGCTGTCGCTAAGGACATGGTCAAGTAAAATATGTACTACAGTGTATCCAGTGACAAAGCAAAACTTCAGAACTGTGTACTCTACAGGCAGCACAATTGATTATGGTGATCAAAAAATTTAACATAACCCGTACTCAAGAGACAAACCCAAATTACTCCTAAAATTAATCTTGGGGATCTGCATGCAGAAAGAAGCAGGTGGCACTCAAACATCATGGATTTAAACATAACCACAGATCATGTTGTACAGTTATTGGACAACCAAAATATTGTTCGTGTTTCTGTCTATAGTGATGCAGTCGGCCTGTAAACAAGCTCACAAAGATATATATCTAATTTATTTCATTCTTTTTTTTTGCCTGTTTACAATGCATCATTTAGTGGCTACCTCGCTGTCACAGTTCCTGTTGATCATATTCAAGTCCTAGCGTTATTAAAAAAAAATTATAAATTATAAATTAAATTAGCAAATTAAATATTTTCAACACGTTTCCTTCACCATAAGATCCATCATCTCGGTTCTGCAAGTAAGTTAAGCAGCGAAAAGGATGCCTCTTTGGAGAACTCCCTTTCACTGATAGTATACTCCCACTCAAGATGTGGTTGCCTGGACAACATGTTGGGGCTTTCCTAGTTTCCAAGGAGACAGCAATTCTAGCTGCTTAAAACTTAGGAGGATGTGCTCAGACCTAGGAGTTTAAAATGTTTTTGAGAATATACATGAGCTGCAGTTTATGGCTAAATCATGAAAAAGATTATGGTTAAGGACAAAATAAAATCTTTAAACTCAGTTTGTTTTTGTGTATTTCTTCTAATGTAAAAACACTATAATTATAAACCAATAGTTATGAACAAAAGTGTTATGAGGTGCACAATACAACACCTCTCCCCAGTTATAATGGCCTCCTTTCATCTGGGAGGGCTTTCTACAGAATTTTGGAGACCGCCTGTGAGAATATATTTCTTCAGAAGGGTATTTGTGAGGTTGGAAACACACAGATAAACACACTGGTGAAGTGATCACATGTGCCCGGAGTGGTGGACAGGGCATACATGGCACCCAAGGAGATTATTGGGGTTATGTTGCCCAAGCACACTTTAGTATATGGTGAACCGGGAATCAAACCAGGGACCTTCAGGATACAAGGCTGGTTTCTTAACCTTTGACTGTTCCTAAATGTAGTGTTTCTTTCATTGTTTTCGAGCCTGCTTATCCCGATCAGGTTGACCGAGGGTGCTGGAGTGCATTTCCAGCAACGAAAAGGCAGAAGACACTCTCACACAAACCAACCCATTTACAGTTAGGTCCATTTGCTAACACCTATTTACCTACTGGCATGTTTTTGTTAAACCATAGAAAGCAAATAGAGCTCAAAAATAAGACATTAGGAGAATATACAAACTCTCAGTTTACAATGTTTGTCAGTACTTCTGTCCTATGATATAACCATGTCATCGGCCAAGTTCACCGATCGAATAATCTAATACTGTAATGTTCTGAAAAGTCCTATTGGCGTTGTTTTTGGCCAGACAATGTAATTCTAGAATTGGATCTGCACAGAATTTGGACTTCACCGGGACACCGTGTAGAGTAAGTAAAACAGGAGGATATCAAACAGGTGTTTTCATGAGAGTGAGCTCATTTTGATAATTGCATTCACACAGAAATTCATTAGAGGCCAATTTCTAGGATCAGAATTGTCCACTTCTGCCTGATTTATTTTCAGATCTCCAGCCAGTAAACCAAAATCCAAACTGCCAGAAATTAGCCACATGTTGATCCACTTGCCTGCTCACTGAATGGGTGCAGTTCTGTTTTGCCTTTTAAAGTTATTCATAACTTGCTTATGGAAAATGTATGGTTGTGATGGGTGTTAGATTTGGTTCTGATTGGACAGAAGTAGCCTCTCTGTACAATCATAACCTCACAAGGTTGTAGCCAATTATAGTTTGTGTAAAACACCTCATTAGGCTTCTCAACACCATCTTCCCCATCCTCTCAATCTCCCTGTGGTTTATCTGAAAGCTGCTTAGTGAATCCACTTACAGGGAGCCTCTTATATCAGATGGAAAGAAAAGGAGAAGTAGGACAAAAGGAAGGATTAACAAAAATACACTGCGATGTGTGATGCTTGCCAAAGCAACCCAAGCAAAGGGTGATGCTTATAAATAATTACATTACCCATCATTTTAAAGAGGTTGTGAGTAGTTTAAATGTATTTATAGAACAGAATGTATGTCAAACATATTATGAATCATATCATAACAGTAATTTCTCAATCCTGATCCTGGAGTCCCACAGCCTATATATATCTATTAATTCACTCATTATCACCCGCTTTATCCTATATTAGGGTCACGGTGGGGTTCCATATGCCCATCCAGGGGCTGGGCAGATACACCCAGGACAGGGCGCCGATCCATCACTGGGCACCTATATATATATATATATATATATATATATATATACAGTGGGTTGCAAAAGTATTCATACCCCTTGAACTTTTCCATATTTTGTCACATTACAACCACAAACATAAATATATTTCACTGGAATTTAAAATTTAATGTGAAAGACCAACACAAAGTGGTATACAATTGTGAAGTGGAATGAAAGTTATACATGAATCAACAATTTTTTTACAAATAAAAAACTGAAAAGTGCGATGTGTAAAATTATTCAGCCCCCTTTTCCCTGAGTGCAACCAATTGCATTCAGAAGTTGCCTGATGACTGCTAATGACTTAAAAGGGTCCACCTGTGTGTAATCTAATCTCAGTACAAATACAGCTGCTCTGTGACGGCCTCAGATGTTGGTTAAGAGAATATTGGGGAGCAAACAGCATCATGAAGTCCAAAGAACACACCAGACAGGTTAGGAATATGGTTTTGGAGAAGTTTAAAGCAGGCT
>JAFMOD010000046.1:2265518-2339503 GCA_019802435.1 Corydoras maculifer
TGTAATTGCAGCAAAAGGTGGTTCCACAAAGTATTGACTCAGGGGGGCTGAATAATTTTGCACATCGCACTTTTCAGTTTTTTATTTGTAAAAAAATTGTTGATTCATGTATAACTTTCATTCCACTTCACAATTGTATACCACTTTGTGTTGGTCTTTCACATTAAATTCCAGTGAAATATATTTATGTTTGTGGTTGTAATGTGACAAAATATGGCAAGGGGTATGAATACTTTTGCAACCCACTGTATATATATATATATATATATATATATATATATATATATATATATATATATATATATATATATATATATATATATATGGAAACTCCACCCAGATTGGGATTCAAACCTGGATCCCCATTTAGAACAGGTAAATTGCCCCTTATATAGTGTGTGTGTCCAGCAATGGATTGGCACCCCGTTCTGGGTGTATGCCCAGAACCCAAAATAATCTTTCCTGGATGGGCATGGTGGCCCTGGTATAGAATTATGCAGGAGATAATGGGTGGATGGATATTTGTGATCAACAGTCAAAGTTCAACTCATTTAATTACAGAGATCTTTAATTTAAAATTAATAAACAAGTCAAGTGTGTCAGACCTGTTATGGACCAGACAGGACAGGAAAGCAGATTTTGAGTAAGTTGAGAGTATGATCAGCCTGTGGACTGCAGTAGTTTCCCCCTAAGCTCCATCCAAAAACATTTGAAAAAAGAAAGTGAAAGGGATGGAGAGAAAAGTGGGATGCAGGAAAGTCCCGTAAACCCTGCCAGAGCCGGAACTCTATGGTTTCTTTTCTAAAGGAGTGGTGGATTCTGATGCCTAGTGTTTTTGCCGCACAGTTGCTGTGGAAACATGTGCTGCAGTGTCTCTCCAGAGTGTGATAGAAACAGATATAGCCATTCTTTATAAAAAAGAGCAGGGTTTTTATTAGACAATTGCTGAGTGAGTTATCAATTCAGACCTGGAGCAAAACAAAACCAAGAAGACCACAATAAATGATAGTCAGACTGTCAGAAACCCACATCACATCCAACCCATTTTAGAAATGTTGTGCCATTATATTTAAAAGCATCCATAAAAAACATAACCACAGTTGCATTTATACAAAAATGTGTAATAATAATAAAGAGGTGTATCAACTTCTTTGATAAATATATTTGGACATTCTTCAATAACCCCTTTGACCCTGATTAAGAAAAGCCTCTTGTAAATAAATAATTTTGATTCTGTCCATTGAGTGACACAGTGGCATAGTTGTTGGCATGTTAGCCTCTCAGCACTGGGGATCCAGGTTTAAATTCCAATCTGGGTGGAGTTTTCACATTCTCCCTGTGTCTGTGTGGATTTACTAAACTATGGATTAAAGTTCTTTTTGCCCCTAGATAGTGTTTGTGTCTGAGTGGGTGAGTGAGTGTGTGCCCAGTGATGGATTGGCACCCTGTCCTGGGTGTATCTGCCCAGGGTCTAAACCATTCTGGGCACGGGGAACGCCCCCTGAAACCATAGTTTAAAGTATAAATTAAGTGGGAGGTAATGAGATGATATTCAATATTCATTCATTATCTTCCGCTTTAACCTATATTAGGGTCGCAGGGGGGTTCCCCAGGCCCATCCAGGGGAGAACGTTTTGGGCGCTGGGCAGATACACCCAGGACAGGGCGCCAATCCATCGCTGGGCACACACTCACACACACAGATACACTCTACATGGGGCAAATTTGGAGAACTCAATTGACTTGATCCATGTTTTTGGACTGTGGAAGCAAACAGGAGAACCCGGAGGAAACCCATGCGGACACGGGGAGAACATGGAAACTCCACCCAGATGGGGATTATTATATAATATATAATATATTAATATAAACAAATTGTCAGTATTATAGTTCATCAGTTCTGACCCGAGTGATTGGATCAGAAGCAGACAGTGTTAGGTTATGGGAACAGCCTTAAAACACGGTGTTTTCAGCTTTTTAAATTCTGACACATGAGGAATGGGAGGTACCTGACTGTCCATGTTGCACTTTGATCAGTGATGAATTTAAAAATATCCCGCAGGCTGCTTTAATCGTAGCTCTTTAAACTCTGTAGCAGACTGCACTGTATTAAATCTTATTGAACACATTATAAAATAATAAAAATTATATTACAAACTGCACTATACACAGATTTTAATTAGCAATTAGACTGTAAGCCTCAGACTGGACGACACCCAGAAGTATCAAATTCATAATGCAGACTGCAAAAATTAAATTCTCTACAGAATTACTATACAGATATTGTAATATTTCAATAATTGTTCATTTAAACATATCTTCAATAACTTCAATCTCTGATTAAATGAGGATGGTGATACTGGAGCCTATCCTAGCACTCATCAGGCCAAATGCACTAAAACCTAATATTAACCAAGGTGGGGGGCATTAGTCCAAATAGGGTTATTTAAGCATCACCACTTCACCTCCTGGTGTAATTTAGAAATTTGTGAGGAAACCAAAACTCCTGGTGAAAATAGACTCAAGGAGAACATGCAAACTTCACAAAACAAACCATGTCTACCCTACCTGGATTAAACCCAGACACACTTTCTGTGAAGCAAGAGCACTATTGACTGCACCAATGTGCCATCCAGATCTAAAAATAATGAGTGTCCTTATTTAGGCTCGTTTTAATTGTCATTTATGCAATGTACATAAAAGTGTGCAGCAGAGAGTCAATGATATTGTCCTTGGACCATATGGTGCAACATGGACAAAATCCAGAAAGACAACATGCATAAAACACTGTACATTTAACAAAAATAGCAATAAAATAAGGATGGAATATTAGCGTTAGATTACAGGTCTTTTCCTCAAATCTGAAACTGATAACTCACTCTTGTACAGTGGAAACGGTGGGGTATTAAGAACATCCCTTTCTCACTCTCTTTTCATATTTCCTGTTTTAAGTATTTACATTAACACTGAACATATGGAAGCAGCAGATGTAATACCCTCGAGAGCAGAGCTAACTTAGTAAACTGAAAACTTGATTATTGAACCGATTATTTTCATTCTGCTTGTTTAAATCATATTTTAAATGTTTTTCTGTACTGTTATGTTGGTGAGCTGAAGATTTCTAAATTTTTCACCGACTTAATGTTATTTTAGTTTTTGCACATCCTCAATCATAACAATCATGTCTCTGTGTGTTATTATTGTATTATAAACCTCAATACTATCGTCATTGTTGTATAACCTTTTCTGTAACGTACAGCTAAGACTCTGTGTGTGTGTGTGTGTGTGTGTGTGTGTGTGTGTGTGTGTGTGGTTGGACAACCGCTACTTGATCCATAGTCCATTTCCTCCACTTACCATATAAATGGACTTTGTAGTTTTACAAATTACAAATTACAGACTGTAGTCCATCTGTTTTCATTGTTTTTTTTCTCTATTGTCAGGACGGAACAGGTAGCATTTGGGTGGTGGATTGTTTATTCTTAGTTCTGCAGTGATACTGATGTGGTGAGGGGTTTTTGTGCAGCAGTGCTGCTGTAGTTTCATTTAAAACCTTAGCAACACTGCTGGGATAGGAATAATACACCAACCAAATTACAGCTGCTCTGTGGTGGTACTATTGGGGTCCTGACTATTAGAGAACAGAGTACTGGGGGATGTACACAGTATATACTGCAGTCCACAAACAGATGGACTACAGTCTGGCATTGTAGAACTAAAATTAAGAGTTACTGATAACAGACAATAAGTAAAGTAAAAAGAAGGTGTGTCCAAACTTTTGACTGGTACTTTATATAAGAAAATATAACCTTGAAATTATGTGGATGCTTTTATTTAGGCTGAATACTGATTAACACAGAGTATAAGTTAGATACAAGTGTTTATATTTGACCTAGTTTACCTCCCAAATTTTAAAATTCCACTTTAATTTACATGTTATTTTATAATGCACTTTTAAACAATAGAATATTGTCGCAAAGCAGCTTTCCAAAATGAAGTATCCTCTTGCTTTAATCCATCATGCAGAGCTAATAAGATCTGTGACTGTACCACCAACTTTTTAAAGGCATAGCTTTTCTATTTGTTCCTTTGCATAACAGAGGCAACAGCCCACTAACAGATTACAGATATTTGCTGACATCATCACCTAAGACACATTTGCCTGATGGAATATGGACAGAAGAGAAAAATAAGGATGTGGTAAAAATGAAATGCATGGGAGGTAAAAAGCAGGGGGAGGGAGTGGAGTGAGAAAGGAAGGGTGACACAGGGGGGAGGTAGGGATTCTGAGACTGCAGAAGGAGAGAGAGAGAGAGAGAGAGAGAGAGAGAGAGAGAGAGAGAGAGAGTGAGCAAGAGAGAGCGAGAAAGGAGCGTGGGGTTGGTTTGTCAACTCACTGCAATCAGGGAGAGCACTGCAGAGCTCTCTTAGAATCCACCTTGCTTTTCGCAGCCTTCTCTTTTTGTCTCTCTCTCTCTCGCTCACATGCACACACTCACAATACACATATGCTAAGCAGAAGAGCATCTCAGCACCACAGTCTGTGCTCACTCGCTGCCTCCTGCACTGCACACCTCCATTATTAGCAAGTGCGTCAGAGGCTGGGAAAGCTACTTCAACATGCCAGGCGAGACGCAGAGCCTAATGGATACTGATACAGAGCTCCCAGGTGAGATGCTACCCATTTTACACTTATACAGATAAGCAACATCGAAAAGAAGAAATTCGATGAAGAATACACACTTTAGATAGTGGTTCTATGGTTAAAAGTGTGGAACTTTTGGGATAGAACAAGTTACTTGATAAAGAAAAGTGAAGGTTAAAGGTATTGGACAAGAGAATGTGGGGTGAAGCATGTGTTTGTGAAAGTGTGCAGCAGCGGGCAACAAGAAGAGAGTGAGTGAGTGAGTGAGAGAGAGAGAGAGAGAGAGAGAGAGAGAGAGAGCAAGAGCGAAGAAGGTTTGGCCACACCCTGATACAGCATCAGCATCGTCCCAATAAACACATCCAGCATGACACAGCATCACGCTTAGGACCCCTCAGCTGAAAACAAGCAGCCAATAGGACTGCCTGCTCAAAATCTGCATCTAAAATAGTTTCTAGATTTAGTTATTAGGACACTCATTATAAAGAGGATCAAGATTTAAAAATCACTGTATTTTTTGGATTAGTACTTATTTATCAGTATGTGCTCAAACGTGTGTGTGTATACTTCTGATTCTTCAGCAAGCAAATCAGTATCTGACCACTTAATCTTTTTTTGACTAAACTAACAGAAATTCTAATAAAAACTTCAGAATTGCAAATGGGTAAAACTACAAATGAAAGTTCATGGTTTTAGAAAAACCACCAGGTCTTCACATAGTTTTGGGCATTTTATTTTATTATAGTACAAGCTACATAGTTGTCTTTGAGATATTAATTAGATTTACATTAATACTACATTTAAATTTAGCGATTTAGCAAACACTTATAAAAAAGTGATTTACTAATGAGAGAATACTGTGTATGATTATTAAATCAATACCAGACAGTACAGTGAGTATACCAGACTCATAGGCTATCTAGTATGGTATTTTAGAAAATGCAGTATGACGTACAGTACAATTTTATATCTCTCCAATCACTTGATTCTTACTTTGCATGTAAAGGAAAAGTTTATTAGTGCTATAAAATATGAAATATTAGGACTTATGTTGATCAGGTTATACAGTGGGGGAAATAATTATGCAATGCTCTGTTGATTTTGTAAGTTTTCTCTCTTACAAAAACATGTACAGTGTATATTTCTTATGGTAGATTTATTATTAAAGAAAGGTTATCAATTAATTTGTATTTTATTAAGTGGTAAGTAGTTGATCCCTCACCAAACAGCAAGAACCCTGACCCCTAATGACCGGTTATGTTCCCATGAGTCGCACAAATGAGTCCCGTTATTTACAGCAAAAGAAAGAACTCTTAATCTTACACAGTTATTTGTATAAAAGACACCCATCATAGACTCATCTATTAAAACCTCATCCATTAGAACACTGTGGGCAAGACCAAGAAGCTGCCAAAGGACCAAGGCTGGAATTGGCTAAAAATTGGCTACAAGGCTATTAGCAAGAATCTCAGTGATAAAGAAACTACTGTTGGTGTGATTATTAAAAAAATCTCAAAGATACAAGATAACAGCTAATAAACCTTGATCTGCAGCTCGATGCAAGGTCTCACCTCATGAGGTAAAGATGATTCTGAGATAGGTGAGGTGTCGTCCCAGAATTACATGAGAGGACCTTGAGAGGATCTCAAGAGGGCTGGAAGCACAGCCAAGAAAATCATTAGGAACACACTTCACTAGTGTACTTTAAATGGTTTAAGAAGCAGCACATTGAGGATCTGGTCTCTGGACCTTAATCCCATAGAAAATCAGTGAATGGAACAAAAACTTTAAGCTTGTTTGGCAACAGTCTCAAAACATTCAAGATTTGAAGCGTTTTTAATAAGGGGAGTGGCCAAAGTTCCCCCTCATATGTGTGCAACCCTGGTGACCAACTACAAGACACAGGTGACCTCTGTGCTTGCAAAAAGGGGTTTCTCAATTAGTCACAAGTCACATTTTGCTTAGGGATAAAATAATTCATCTTAATCAAATACAAAATCAGTCCATAACCGATATTTAAGGTTTTCTGTTATTATGTTAAAATAAAATACAACTTAGAGTTAGTACAACAATAGACCGGTCACGATCAAATAGTTTTTTTCACACTGTACTGCATTTATTTTAAAATTGTGAAACCAAGCAAAACAGTTTATTTTACTTAACATTTCCACTGCACAACATTTTTTTTAGATGCATTAAAGCTGTAGCATTATGTAAATGCAACTCATTTTAATAACTGTATTAAAAACAGACATAAAAGGCCTTGCTACTGACCCTTGTGCGTCAAACATTGTGAAAAACACTCCCATAATGACTTGCATCCAAACTTATTAAACGATGACATTTGAGATACGAGTGATTTGCAATCAACATGAATCATGCTGACGGAGTCTTGTGTGTGATTCTGATATAAGTGGAGGGTCAGATTGGGTTGGATAAAGTAGTGCTGAAAGGCGAGTCTAATGCTGCAGCATCCTAATGACACAGAAAGACAAAAGGAAGAGAGACAACAATACAGTACAGAAGATAACCGTTAGTAATTAGTAGATCCATACTACGTTATTAGTAAGTGTGAGATATAACAGTAAACTTAAATATTGTGATGAACTATAATGAACTGTTTTTGGTTCACAGTCTTATATCTTCATCAGGGTTTTTTAATTGCATTTAAGGCAGATACACGACTTGTGTCAGCAGTGTTCAGTTAAATTATGCTTCCCTGTGAGATCCGCAGGAGATATGTGAGGTGACCTAAAAAGAAATGCTCATGTGCAAATAAGCAGGTACAGCTCACAGCAGTCGCAGCTCAGAGATTGTGTTCGGTACAGAAAAATCTGACAACATGAATGGTTTATTGCTGCTTTATAAAATAAGCCACATCAAATATTCTCCTATGAAAGATTTTATCTTTTCTAATTTCTAAATTACTTGGGTATAAAACACGACATGGCAAATCTGTAATTTTTATTTTTTTATATTTAAGGCATTTTATATTAAAACAGAATGGACTAGAGCACATACCGTGTTACTCTGTTCTAATGGCCAGGACTCTAATAGTACCAGCACAGAGCAGGTGTTATTTGGTTAGTGAATTAGTCCTATCCCAGCAGTGTCACGGAGGTGGAGAAATGAAACTACAGCAGCACTGCTGCACTAAAACCCCCTCACCGCATCAGTGTCACTGCAGACACTGCTGACAATAAACATCCACCACACAGATTATAAGTCTGTAATTGTAAAAGTACAAATTCCAGCTATATACGTGCAAGAAATAGATAATGGAGCAAGAAGGGGCATGCCATTACTTTTGACTGGCACTGCAAAAGGATCATGACTGTTTATGTTCAAATTACCCCCAAAATGTCATGTTGTATTACATCATACAGGAATAAAATCAGTCCTGCAGTAGACTCTACACTCTACACGAGGTTCATTTTTACAGGAAGGACAGAGGAGTGAAAAAGGCATTAGTAGGAGATTACATAAATGCAAGGCCATATTTACTTTAGTAATTTAGTTAAAATTTGCATATAATAGCGGCTGCTTTTAAACTGCACTCGCTTTAGTTTAGAAGTGTTATATTTTTCCTGACATGTCCATTCTACGTCGCTTCAACTGCAAATGCAATATTTACATGAAAACAAAGGGGATGTAGCAGCACTGATTAGGCCTCAGCACAGGGTTCATTTAATCCTCTTTATTGAGCAGTTAGCATTTTCTCTTCTGTGCCAAGGCATGCATTTACATAAATGAGCTTAAAATGGAAAACTAATCAGTGCTTCCTCTCCCAGCAACATGACAATTTTAAATGATCTATCAAACCCCCAAAAAATGATAGACATTTCCAATAGGTGGGATAAGATATGAGATCAAATCATTCTCTATGCAAAATCCTTATGATGCAGCATTAAACCATTTCTTTACACACTATTTACAACTTTTTTTTGACTATAACCAATACAGTGTCACCATAATAAGGAAAGGTAAAAGGTAAAACAATGGCAGGGTAAATGTGCGTTGAACAAACCTAGATGGCATTATTCTGTTTCAGATCTGACCTATTTGACACATTGACTGGGGGATTGTTTTGGTTCATGTCACCAGCAGAAGTATTTACCATCAATCACTGCATTTTCATTCAAAAGGAAAATACATACTGGATTTTGATCATAAACAATCTTCTGCATCTGTTGGCCTAAGGTCATTCTGTGTGCAGATGTTGATGTTGTATGATTATTAAGGTTTCTTCCTGTATGTAACTATTTATTCGATCAGTGCTGTTTTATTGCAACAAAAGGCTCTTTGTGAAGCACACAAAAAAGTCAGCTAAACACTCTGCGCTGTTGTGTTTTGCTTTTACCTTCATAACAGATGCTCTCTGTGCCGGGTGTGAAAGGATGATGTCATTATTTTGCATATTGAATAAACACAATCTATCCACAGCATACCATGAATTTATACCCACTATAACAAGTGTGTAAATAACCTTAAATAACTAGGACAAATAGATCACTTTATTTAAGCAAATAAACTATAATAATATTATATAGCAATTAATTTAAACCTAATTTGGGAGCAACCACCTTTTAGATTACACTTTATGCCTCCACCTCACTAAGGCTAAACCTTAACATATGTTTTAATGATCAAATGTATTACGTTTGCTTTGTTTTTGCCTGATGTCAACATCAGTTCTAAGAGTAGTATTTTAGATTTAAAACAATGTGGCTGCATTTTGATGTTTAATGGTGGAAACATAGAGGTTTGGAAATGATCATTCAGACAACCGTGATCCTTTCAAATACAGTACATTAAATTTGGTCATTTAGCAGACACTTTTATCCAAAGCGACTTAGTCCCACAGAGTTGTTCATGATGCAGCAGCCCTGAAGCAATGAGGGTTAGGGTCTTGCTCAAAGACCCACTTTAGCAACTTCAGTAGACCTGGGATTTGAATCCCCATATTTAGATCAACCCAACCCACTAACCACTGACCAACCACACCCCTATCCTTTCCTTAACTTTCCCAATAATATGGGCCCAATAATTAGATATGGAAACATATAAGTTAGGAGAATAATGATAAATGTATGATAAATAGCATTAATTGGAAGGCAGCTAAACAAGTTCACGTTCCAGACATGTTTTTCCACTGACCTGAATAAAGTGCAGGATATTTATATTGGTTTAATTAATGGTGATAATTATGTGCGATATTTTTCATGTTGCGACAGTTAAGCTGATGCCAATTTGGACCAAAGTGCATAAAAGAATTTTACCAGAATGTCTTCAATCATAGCAGGTTATTAGATAAAGTCAAGGATTTATTGCAATGTTAAGCATTAAAATACAAAAAAGGTTAAACAAGATCATAAAAACTTTAGTGAGGGTTTAGTAAGAGACAGAGTTTAGCTCTTTGATTACGTACTAATCTGATTATCCGATTACTGCCTTTTGATTAACCAGTAGATGTTCCACAACACAATAAAATAATTACATGGGAAGATGTTGTATGTGTGTGCACATTTTTTAAAAAACAAAGCACAGTCTGTTCCTACTTCCAAAATCAATTTTAGTCTCAACCTGCAGCGACAAAATAAAATTAGATCTTGAAATTTTTTTAAATTCTGCCTCGTAAGCTTTTTTTTTTTACTACTAATGCCTTTTCTACAAGTTGCTGACAGTTAAAACAAACCTTCATGCACATAAGTCTCTGCAGTTGGGTGGATTATGACCATTTTAAATAATTATTAATAATGAAATATTTAACAATAATATATTTGTGCACGCAGCACGGTGGCTTAGTGGTTAGCACGTTCGCCTCTCGGCGCTAGGGATGCCCGGTTCGAATCCCCATCTGGGTGGAGTTTCCATGTTCTCCCCGTGTCTGCGTGGGTTTCCTCCGGGTTCTTCGGTTTTCCTTCCTTGATCCAAAAACATGGATCAAGTTAATTAAATTCTCAAAAAAATTGCCCCCTATAGAGTGTGTCTGTGTGAGTAAGTGTGTGCCCAGCGATGGATTGGCGCCCTGTCCTGGGTCTATCTGCCCAGCGCCCGAGACGTTCTCCCCTGGATGGGCATGGGGAACCCCACCGCAACCCTAATAGAGGATAAGCGGGAGATAATGAATGAATGAATATTTGTGCTCTTATTTTAAAGTACAGACTATAGTTGGGTCACAGATTCGGTATTTGACTAATATATTTCCATATGTAAAATTTGTTACGTGTTCTTCGAATACACAATTTTTATGTCAAACCCAAAACCCAGGGTGGATTTAGTACCCTATTTTGCACCTGGCTTAGTTCCCAGCATAGGTTCTGGTCCAATTGCAACACTTACTGTAACGATGTGTTTATTATTAAAATACAATTGACAATTCTATAAAACAGCAAGAGCACTCACTCGTTTGTTAGTGCCGGGACACTTAGACTTTACTGAATTTGGGATTTTTATTGTTACATTGTTTAAAGCTATGGTACAAGTAAAGTCAGGGTTGTCTTAAGCAAACTTAGAACTAAATGACGAATTACATTGACATTTAAAAGGCACACTACATTTACATTAAATATATTTTCCATTCCATCTTTTTCAGAGTTTTCCAAACAGCCGTCAAGCTTTTTAGCCTCTACTCCAACTGACAGTGCCTCCAGCCCATCCCCTAGCACACCACCACTGCTTTCCCCACAAAGTCCTTCCCCATTTGGACCTCGGTTGGTTATGTCTAAGCCAAATACTTTTACTCGTCCTCAACCAGAGGGTGCCAGCTTCGAATCAGATGGTCGCATAGTGGGAAGGTTGACTGGGAGATTTGGTAGAGGCCCATGTAGAAGAGGACCAGTCAAAATGGAAAGGATTAAAGTTCTAACAGGGTCCGAGATTGAAAGCGACTTCCAAGAACTTGAGTCAATGGATACAAGAGTCGTCATGGGGCAAGAAGCTTTGCTTAAAAACACAGAGCAGCAGATTGGTGTGAAAGTTGGAGCAAAGACCAGCAATGAGACCTCCTGTGTGGAACACCACGATTTAGAATTATCTTCACATCCTGTAGAGGAGCGACGTGTGCAAGAGGGGAAATTTAAACTTGATACTGGTCAAGACAATCATAAATCAGACCAGGAAAAGTCTTCGACCTCAAATTTTGAAGAAAAAATAAGCATAGATCAGCTTTTTGAAGAATCTACTGTGGAACAACTAGCACCAGACTCCGGACTTACAAAAAGCAGCAGTGGTTTTCCAGCTGATGATGAAAAAGTGTCTCTATCTCAGGGTGAAGTGCCTTCATTGTCCTTTTCTGAGCCCCTTTTCCCAGTTGATCCACAACGAATCGGTGTCCCTCCTGGACTGGACCTAGACCGTTATTACACAGCCCCTTCTACGCCTGTTAAGATGGCCCACTGTTCACATCTTAAGCAACAATGGCAACCACGTAGCCCAAGCCCAAGCCCTGGCTCCCCAACTGATGAGTCAGATCTATGCTCTCCTCCCACGTCTCCATCGGGATCTTACATTACTGCTGAAGGTGGCAGTTGGACCTCCTCTTATACTTCTGGGACCTCTCACTGCTGTTCTCCAAACCTGATTGCAGAAGCAGAACTACAGGAGGTGCCTGCTTGCTATGTGGGCTCGCTTTCTGAGATCGGGGATGAGATGGCAGATGAGCGCCTATCAAATGAAAGGGAGCATTTTCTGTCTAAACCTGTAATGCCAGAGCTTACTGAGGGAGAGGAACATGAGGAAAGCATAAGAAGAGAGATCTGTAGACCTTCCTGGGTGACAGAAAAAGTTTCTTTATGTCAGAGTAGCAGCAGCAAAAACACATCCTCACAAGATGGGTTAGGAGAATCCACGGTCTCCTTAGTAGAGGTAACTCAAAGGACAACCGACCTAAACCAGTCTTTGGATAATCCAGACCCTGATGTTGATGTCAGCACCCCAGAGCACTTTCCCAGACAGGATGCCCCACTAGGTCTGGAGGAGGAATATTTATCAGATTTGGCATGTTCTTCTCCCTTTGGTCTCAGACTGGCACAAACCTCTACTACATTGGAGACAGACAGTTTAACTCCTGCTACATGTTCGTCAGAGATTTCAGACACGGACAACAATAGCTTATATAGTGAAATGGGATCTTCTACTGTATTTTTTCAAGGGCACTCCAAAGAGGATGGACCTGGAGGCGATGGGATGATTCCTGCCTCCATGTTGCCCATCAATGCAAGTTTGATATTCCAGGCTGATTCTATGGAAATCACATTGTTCCCTACAGATGAAGAGCCAGAGAATGATGAGGATGCATATGCTGCCGGAGAAGAAGAAGGTGATGTGGATGAGTATGATGACGAAGATGATGTTGACATAAATGATGACAGTGATTTGGAGGAGCAAGCTGAAGGAATCAGGGTTGTAGGCAGAGGAACAGATGACCAAAATGAAGACGACACCTCAGCCTCATTCTTGAATTCACTTTCAGAGAACTCAATAAATGAAGGGGTAGATGAATCATTTGCTTTTCAGGATGACACTGAAGAGTCCATTGATTCCACTTCATGTAATGGAGATGAAGACGACCACATGTACAACACAGAGAGACATGCCGAACCTCCCCAGTCATTCCCCCAAGAAGATGAACATGTGCAGTCGGCAACCCACGCACAACCAGAATCTTCTTACAGTGAGAGTGACATGGAAATCTCCTCGGAATCCTCCGGACCATCAAATCTTTTAGTCCATCACAGAGCAATTGATGAAAACATCAGTATAGTGAAATGTTCGGAGGGAGAGTGTATAGAAATCATAGTAGCAACAAGACAGAATGACAGACAAAGTGCAAATCTAAAGGCTACAGAAGAAATGGCTGAGGAAGGGTCTGAACATACAATTCACACAAACACTGTAGATTCAGGACATCAAGTCAAGTCAACACAACTGGATGAAATGTTGGAAGCACGCAGTAGGCCACCTCTTTGTCTGACTGGGGCTACAGCATCTGGAATGGACTTTAAGTTAAATACTCAGGACGAAAAAGAACTTGATCAAAAGAACGGAAACAACACTGAATTCACAAGTACAACTGTCCAGATGGATGAAACTGAAACAAATGATCTCAACAAAGGTGTCCCAGTGTTGTTGTATCCAAAAGACGATTGTAGCCCCACTAACATACCGGTTTGTGCCTATCCAGAACTGTCTGATGTACCAGATAACTTAACTCCAGCTGATGTGTCCCCATCTGAACAGTCTATTGACCAAGACAATCTAACGGAAAATCAGCCTGTTACAGATGAAAAACATTTCGGTTCCGTCAGCATGTCTCCCACTACTTACAGCATGTTGGCCATTTCACCAAAGAAAGAGAATTCTGAAAGTAGAATGAGCGAGGGATGGGATTTAGCAGAGCCATTGTCTTGCTGTGACTTCGAGGCAGAGAATTTGCTTAGCTGTGAGACAGCTGAATCAGCACAAAATATAGATCTTATGCCTAATATTGCCGCAGCAGATAACATCATGGGGGATCTTGAGGACAACAACAGCTATTGTGAAATGCCAGAAAAGATGGCCAATAAAGTCCCCAGCATGCTGGAGTCTAATCTGTCTACTTGGAAATCCATTGAGGACCTTTCAGAGGCAGGAGGGGGCGAGGATGATGCGAATAACCTACAGAATCCAGATAGTAATGAATTACTCCAGTGCCATTCTCAAAATATTCTAGCTCCCACATGGAATGATCCGAAAACGAGCTGTACGTTAAGTATCTTAAATGCCCCAGCAACACATGTGCCATTAAATATTCTTCCTCAAGATGACAAGGATGAAAAGGATCAGACCCCAAACACAGAGTTGAACATTTTTGGAGGACCCTCCTCAAATGAGGTGAAGGGGGATAATCCTGAAATTAATTTTGCGAGGAAAGCGAGTCATTCAGAATCCCCTCAGAACACACAGGTGGCAGATTCCACCTGCTTGTATGAGGTTTGTGGGACAAATGAAATATTAGGCAAATCGTTCAGCCCAATTAGTGAAATCTTCAAACATATTCAGGTAAACACGGATACCACGGTCTACGAAAACAAGCTTATACTTAAATTAGAAGGGGGGTCATTTGGTACCTTTGACTACAGAAAGAAATCACATCATGCAAATTCTGATATTACTTCTTCAGATAACTCTATGGTTAGCAAAAGAATAGCCTCTCCTCAGTCAACAGAGGTAAGAAAGTTAGATGCTATGCCACCCATCATACAAAATGTTGAAAATCAGAATACTTATAATAGTCAGACTCTTGAGAGACACATAAGCAAACTAGAAGCTAAAATGGAGGATAAACAAGAAAAATATGATGTGTGCATTTCAATACAGAGCGAGAAGGATACAGATACTGCAATATCAGGCCAAGGTGGGGTAGCAGATGCAGATGACGAAGACAAGAACACAAAGTTTGCACATTCACAGAAATCAAGTAGTTTTCAAACAAAAATGAAGGACTCTGAATACTTTATGGTAGACAAATCAGATGATGGTGCCACACCCAAGGTAACAGACATAACCGACTGCAGAACAGCAGTTACATCCAAAGGGAAAATGGAAGAAATTGAAAGAATTGAAACTACAAGTTTTCAGGATAATAGTTCCACTCCAGAGATCCAAAAACAAAGACACACCGGTTATAATGCAGAAGATGCTCTACACATTCTCCAGCCTGCACCCTTCAGTCCCAAAACTTTGAATTCAGAATGTCCAACCGAGTCAAATAGCCCAACCAGTTCTGATCAGGAAACCCCTCTAGACCATAAACCCTTACAGTCACTGGAATCTCTGAGGAACCTAAAAGACATCAAAGACAATCATGTCCATGACACAATATTTGGACCGGAAAGCTCAGAACTAAGTGGTCATTCCTCCTCCACGGAGGTACTAGATGAGGAGCTCTCTACCCCTATACAGGAGTCCCAATCGTCATTTGACAACAGTCAGATACAGAACGTCTTTACTCGTACTAAATGTGATCCTAATGTTGAATCACACCACTCAGAGTCACAAAAATGCATTTCTTTGGCTGGTGTTGACCCACCAACAGTTGAGCGAATGGAGGAACTTCCAGTTTCTTTTCCCGTACAGGACACACTTCAAAAACTGAATGAACCATCAACCTTAAGGTCAAAGACATGCAGACAAGGGGACACAGTGGGTAGGTTGTTATTTTCATTGCAGCTAAGTTAAATATTTCTTAAATATGTCAACTTACAAGTATCCCAACTTAAAGTTTGGGGTCAGAGCACAGGATCAGTCATGACACAGCACCACATGAGCAATGAGGGCCAAGGAAACCACATCAGCTAGATACATAATAGCCATTTAGTAATGTACTAAAATTAAATTACACACATGTATATCATTGTATGCAGTATATAGGCAGTTATATAGTATCGTGTAGTATATATGGTCATAACAGGGCTCTGAATAAAACCCCAGCACAGCTCTGCTGCCTTGGCCTTCCCCGAGGACCCTAACCTTGAATTGCCTGGCTTGTAATTATGTAAGGTTGGTCCAGATAAAGATGTTGCTACATGCTGTCACTGTAAGTGTACTGAACAACGAATTATATGCACCCTTGTATTGCTTTTGCAATTCAACATGAATAGGGAGATTTTCAGATACACTGTCTGCGTAAATAGTATATGTAAGTAGAAAGGTAGAGATAAAAAAAAATATATATATATATTTATATATATATATATATATATATATATATATATATATGCTATATTCAAGATAATTTCATAGTACGCTACTGTCTCTGCAAGGTGCCCAAGTTACGTGTCAACATGATGCAATATGATGAGATTACATCACACTGAACATTTTGATTTCCTGATACACTATATAATGTCTGCCTCTTCTGGCAGCATCTCTAGAACAGTCCTTCATGAATAATTAAATATTGTAGCACTGCGATGTCAAAATGCAGAGCAGTTAGTGCTTTAATATCTTTAGCACTGCTTAAATTCTTCTCTTTTGGTGTTTTGTTTAAACAGTGTGTAAGGAAAACAGGCCGAAATCTCCAAAGCCTCTCAGAACGTCACCTACTGACTGTTTGGGAGACAGAGGTGCTGCCCTTGCTCACAAACATTTAAACCCGACCACAGAAAGAGGTATTATATCAAGCAGCACTCCTGCTCCAGATTCTTCAGCAGAGGCCAAACCAAAGCAATCTGAAAAGCACACAGGTCACCAGGATGGATGCTTGGTGAACTACAGACCCAAGGATTCAACAGAACTGGACCTCTCTTTTAAAAACGCTAGTATGTTTTATTATACTATGACAATAGAAATTATTCATATTTGTATTAGATTGTGCCCAGCGATGGATTGGCGCCCTGTCCTGGGTCTATCTGCCCAGCGCCCGAGACGTTCTCCCCTGGATGGGCATGGGGAACCCCACCGCAAACCTAATAGAGGATAAGCGGGAGATAATGAATGAATGAATGAATGAATGAATGTATTAGATTGTCATTTAAATCATAAAAAGCTAATGGATCTGAGCTGTGGTTTAGCTGGCCTCTTTTGGTTCTAAGGTCGGATTTTAAGAGTCGGTTTAACATTTGCTTACTTGTGACTGCTTACAACAAACAAGCTTTGTATTAAAAACAAGGCTTTTACATGTTAATCTCACTGTAATGTGTTGAGCTACTGTACTGTGCAGAAACACTATTGTAAACACAGACTAAAACTAATAGATATTCTAATAGATTTACTTAATTATAAGAAAAAATGTTTAAGCCAAAATATAATATTCACTTTGCCTAATAACATGCTGAAGTAACGTAAATCCATTTTTCTAAACTACATTTACATAATATTTGCATTAAATTAGCAGACATTTTCATCCAAGTATTCCAAATTGATTGCTCACACAACACCCCTGGAGCAATGAGGGTTATGGATCTTGCTCAATGAGCTAAAGGGAACTTCAGCGGAATTGGGATTTAAATTGACCACACATTCCAAATACTGGAGGAATGAAGGGCCTTGCTCACATGCTCACAGTGGCAACAATAGGTAAACTTAGGATTTGCACTCCCAACCTTAAGATTTGCAGCCCAACACTGAACTACCACTCAGGTGTGTGACATCTTGGCTAAGCATAGCTAAATAAAATAAAGTTTGCAGGCCAAGGCCTCTCATCCAACCTCGGTCTCTGACTTTACAATTTCTAATCTGGATGAATGGACCAAAATCACCAACAAACACTCCAAAATCTTATAGAAAGCCTCAGAAGAACAAAAACTGATAAAGATGCAAACAAGCTCTTGTAAGTGTAACTTGTAGGCGTCCCAATACCTTTGTTCATGTACTTTAAATTTAAATGCAACAAGATTTTTTTGTTTTATAATTAATTGACTTTTTACTCTTTTAACATCTTGACTAAAGTGGGCTCCTGCATTGAAACAGACAGCGATGGGTCAATTCCTGATTTGGAAGAGCCGGACAGGAGTGCTCTAAGGTCCTCAGACCCACAGGTAAGAATCTGTGAGCAAAATGTTAATAGATAATGTTTTAAATTTACAAATCCAGTCCAGGTGTTACAGAAATGATGATTTAGATAAGAAGAAGTCTTGGACTGTATAGTAATGCAATACTAAGTTAAACTTTTACTTTGCTTACCCATTAAAATATATAAAATAAAGTTCTGATTCTGTTTTTTTATTCAGGTGCCAAATTCTGCAGCCGAGGAATCAGTGAGCAAATCAAAACAGAGTCGAAGTGAAAAGAAGGCACGAAAGGTGAAACCTAAAGCTGTAAATGTATTACATTATATTTCATTCTGTTACCCCAAACTAATATGTTATTTTGTTGTTTTTTGATTTTCATGGGTGTTTATTGAAGGCGATGTCTAAGCTTGGCTTAAAACAAGTCCACGGAGTTACACGTATTACAATCCGGAAGTCTAAAAATATCCTATTCGTCATTACTCACCCAGATGTCTTCAAAAGCCCTGCATCAGATATCTACATAGTCTTCGGGGAGGCCAAGGTTAGAACTTTTTAACTTTTTAACGTTTTTAACAAATCATTTGAACATCAGACTGAAATGTGATGCACAACCGATGATTTGAATTTCTGCCTCTGTTACAGATTGAGGATCTGTCGCAACAGGTACATAAGGCTGCAGCGGAAAAATTTAAAGTTCCCCTCGACCCATCTCCCATGACTCCTGACATCATGCCCAGCATTGCCATAAAAGAGGAGAGTGAGGAAGAAGAGGAGGTAATCACAGAGCCATCTTCAACTTCATCTGCCATTTACAAATTGTAGTTTTTGACATTTTAATGAAGGCAAAGATGAAAAGATGCTGCTGCATCATTTTAACTTTTAAAAATGCTAGTATGTTTTATTATACTATGACAATAGAAATTATTCATATCTCTATTAGATTGTCATTTAAATGATAAAAAACAAATAGATCATTACTTTTTATTTAGGCTGGTCTGGTGTACTTAAATATTTTCCAAGGAGAATAACTGAAGACTTAGTACTTCAAGTAATTACTTCAAATGATTTGAACCTTCAGCTTTTTGTTTCACCATAACCATAATTTTCTTAAGCTTGGTCTACCACTGTCCTGTTGTTTCAGTGCTTTTTTTTGCTTTAATACATCAATTTAACCCTATTATTAAGACAACATTAGGCTGAATAGTGGAATCAGATGAGTAGGGAGGTGTAGAGAGCAGAAAAGGCACTAAAATACTGAAGGTAGTGAGCCTCGACAAGCCACATTAAAGAATGCAGTGAATGATACAGAATATGTTAACAAGCATCTGTACTTTTAAGGTGTAGATTAAACATTCATAAGTGCTTTTCATTTTACAGGTTGATGACAGTGGACTAGAACAGAGAGACATTGAGCTGGTGATGGCGCAGGCTAACGTAACGCGTGCTAAAGCTGTCCGTGCACTCCGTCACAATAAGAACGATATCGTCAATGCCATCATGGTAAGACACTGTTTTTTCTGTTATGTAGACAGTTAACTGGTCCTTTGCATACAGTTTATAGCTAACCACTAAGCTACCGTGCCCCCCAGAATCTCAAACTGATTATAGTACACACAAAAGCCTCAAAATACACAAGACAAATAAATTAAAAACTGTTTCATGAGCAAAAAGATGAACTATTTAGTATAAAAGTGTTTATAATAGAGGTATGAATGGCCATTTCAGATGCTTTACTGGCCTTACAATAGAATTACAAATGGTAAATTTAATGTTAGGGCAAAAGACCACATCATATCATTAATAACTATATTAATAACTTTTTCTGTCCATAAACAGGAACTAACCATGTAAGCGATGAGGTCTTGCCTGCCCCCTGCTTCTGCCTGGTATACTCATTTCCTGTCCCAGTAATGCTGCTTCATTGTACTGTCACTATATCATACCTGCTGAATAAACTGTTTCAAAAGAAAACAAGATACAATGTTGGCGTTATTTCACTTGGATAACTTACTGGAAATCAGACCTATGATCACACACGCACACTGTGTTCAATATGCTGGGTCTGGGATGTGTATCCACATTTATTCAGTGTGTAATCAAAGCAAATGTGCTGCTTTGTAATGCCAGACATGTCGCTTGTGACTGACAAACGCTGCATAACACATACCAAGTCCACTAGTGCAACAGATGGCCCTGTAAAAATGGAAGCTCTAATGTTAAAGGAAATGAAGCATCAGTGTCAGTTCTTTCATTATTTGGTATGTTCGTCTTATTTGCTTAAGCCCTCATACCCTTTAAAGGGCAAATCACAATGAGAATCGCATGCTTAAAGACATTTAAATGTATCTGATTAGGACAATTTGACAAGATAAAATGTCTGGTGGCACCATGTAGGTTTTTAAGCAAGAAAGTAATGAAGCGCCATCTGTTGACCTAAAATGGAACAGAACATAGCAAACGCCATTAAAGCAACATCTTATGCAAGTCATTGCAGATTGTGAATTGTATATTTATTTTAGATTTCATAACTTTGTGAATACAAAAAAGTTCCAGACCTGGACTAACAGGATGAGGTTTAAGCTAGATTTAAATACAGCTTTAATACAGTAGTACATTGTCTCAAAGCTGCTTTACACGGTTCCAAATTTGAACCCCCAAGAACAAGACGAAGTAAAAGTGGCCAGGAAAGGGTGGTGTTGGAAAACCTTGTGAAGACCGAGGCTCAGTGGTGGACTCTGGCAGCATCAATAGTGCAAGACACCCATGTACAAGATTGTGTAATGATCAAGAATCAATTTTAATATCAGATCAGTAAGGCAAATGTCCCAAAAGAAATCCAGAATCTGACGAGTAATTAGACTTGAATTGGTGCATTTAGCAATGTTATAAATGAGAAGCGGATGATGCCTCAAAGGAAACAAGCCCAGCTAATGGAGGTTTGCATTTTAAATATCCATGTCAGGTTGTATTCTCCCGACTTTGTGTGCGTGGAAATTTTATTACTACTTGAGAACAGGTCTTCTGTAAATGTAAACGTAAAAAATAACCTTAATTACATTAATAATATTTTACTTTTGAGAATAAGTGTAGTGGGGTTGTGCTATAATCACATTACACTCGGCACTGCAACAGTTGACTTTTAAATATAATACATTTTTAACTAAAGGTCTCAGTTATGTTATTCTCCAAATCAACAGGAGTGGAATGGGTCTTCACTTAATTTTCTACTCAGTCAAAAACTTTGACAGCTTCATTAGAGTGAGATTGATGCCAAGAGATGGAGCACTATATGAAATTATGCAAATTTTAACTATTATGGAATTAAAAAATATTTTTATAATTTTTGGAAGAAAAACAAGTGTTCGGTCTTTATATACATCCATCCATTACCTTCCACTTTATCCTATATATTAGGGTCGCGGGGGGTTCCCCATGCCCATTCAGGGGAGAACGTTTCGGGCGCTGGGCAGAAACACCCAGGACAGGGCGCCAATCTATCGCTGGGCACACACTCACTCACACAGACACACTACATATGGGGCAATTTGGAGGAAAGCCACGCGGACAACATGGAAACTCCACCCAGATGGGGATTTGAACTGGGAATCCCTAGCGCTGAGGCGAACGGGCTAACCACTAAGCCACTGTGCCGCCTCTTTATATACATATCATTGAATAAAATAAATAAAATTAAATAAATTAAATAAAATATTATAATAAAATAAAATAAATAAAAATAAATAAAATAAATCTCCTCTCAGCTTGTAAACCAGTAATTAGTACCGTGTTAAACTAGCACGTATCGTGTATGTGTACACATCCCTTTATCTTCCTGCTCTGGCGATACATAAACATTAGTGCATTATAAACCCACTAAAGAAAAATCCAGTACAATCACGACCTGAACTCTTCTGACATTGTTGAGTAGTTGACTCACAGGGTGGGTCAAGGTTCTCTGTTGCAGTTGGAACATGGAACAAAATCTCAAACCACTAATTAGAATTTTTGCATGCTTTCCAAGTTTAAATTATGGGATACATTGGTCAACAGTTGAACTGGATGTCAAGTAAAAATATGCTTTAAGAAACTTCAGGAATAAAAACTTTCAATAAAAAAAAAAACAATTAACCAAATGCATTTAATATCTATGGTTATCAATGACTTGTGGTACTGAGTGGTCAATGAATGTATTAAACAAACTGTTTGGAGAGTCAGTTAATATTCAACCCCTGCTTAAGAACTACCCAAAAACACCTAAATAACTTATAGTAGAACATGACATGATGTAGTAATGTGCTGTAGCATATAATAATAATTTAAATATAATAGGCGGCACGGTGGTTTAGTGGTTTGCATGTTCTCCTCTCAGTGCTAGGAATTCCCGGTTCGAATCCCCATCTGGGTGAAGTTTCCATGTTCTTCCCGTGTCTGCGTGGGTTTCCGTCGGGTTCTCCGGTTTCCTCCCACAGTCCAAAAACATGGATCAAGTCAATTGAATTCTTAAAATTGCCCCATATAGAGTGTGTCTGTGTGAGTAAGTGAGTGTGTGCCCAGCGATGGATTGGCACCCTGTCCTGGGTCTATCTGCTCAGTGCCCGAGACATTCTCCCCTGGATGGGCATGGGGAACCCCACCGTGACCCTAATAGAGGATAAAGCGAGAGATAATGAATAAAAATGAATGAATAAAATATAATATGTTTAAAATTTAAATAAACACCAATTTTTCATATTGACGCCAATATTTCCAGTTGCAAACTCATTATGAAATCAACTTTTTTCATGTCATACAAACAGGTTCGTTATAATGTTTCTGTGTTTATGGTTTATACTTCACATCATCCATATAAAGCACAGTATATAAAAGTTTAAAGGTGTATTTTATTTGAATAAAAAAATTAAGCAAAACAAAACCACACATACAAGAGACTTCTGAGTGTATTAATATTCCACAGCTGTAGTATTAAAATTCAAGTAGACTTCAAGTAATTTCAACATTAGTGTTGTATGCGACAAATGGCGTCTTTTTGTAAAACCATCTCAATAATGTGATTAAAGTAAAAACAAAGCAGTTGTTTACTCAGTCCTCTGAAAACTGAAAAACGATGTAAAATGAAACCAAAAATAAAAATTCCCAACCAAATTACAGGTTCGATACATTTTAAGCAAATTATGGCCAAGTTCTCATAATGCGTAGAGACCGAGCTTAGTAACCGAGTAAATCATCAAATACTGCAGAAAGTGGTCAGTGTGTTTAAATATATTCAGCCCAACGGAGGTTCATTTTCTTGGACCTGTTCTTAGCTCCCAATATAAAAAAAAAACATTCAATGCCCTCTAACTACACATCAGTTTAAGGGTCAGCTCTTAGGAGGCAGAACATTAGCCTGGAAGTGACCCTGATTGGTGATATTCCCAGCTGGAAAATAACGAGCCACCACAAACGTTGAGCCATCCGATGCCACCGCTTTCCCCACACCCAGCTTCTTTGAGCTCTTCCACACCATCGCTGTGAAATGTCCTAGAACAAAAGATTACTTCTGGGTTTCTGTTGTAGTGGGCACCTAACAGTCACTGTGTGGTTAAAGTTACATGCAAAAGTAAAGAAAGATAAGGATGGTATGGTTTTAAATTTCTGTTTTTGTTCACTTTCGAATGGTATTCATCAAGACTAAGATAATAACAATGACCACGCTGAACTGAATGCAGGATGTAGGAAGCGGTTGCTCATGAGTGGTTGCTAAGGAAATAAAAATACTTTGGAAAAAGACATTTTTTTGTAAAGTGTGACATTTAATCAGTGACTCATTGGAATGCTTTAATCTCAGTTATCCTGAAACCTTACACTCACTGCAACTGCCTATATTTCATAGACCATGTGGACCAAATTTTTTAAAGTTGTTTAGACACCTCACCTTTCTGCCTGCTTTACTTATTGTCCATGTTCCCAGGTCCATTTACTGTACAGATGGACTTTGTAGTTCTACAAATGGTCATGATCCCAATAGTACCACCACAGAGCGGGGATTATTTGGTTGGTGTATTATTCCTATCCCAGCAGTGTCACTGAGGTGGAGAAATGAAACTACACCAGCACTGATGCACAAAAAACCCCTCATTGCATCAGTGTCACTGCAGAACAATCCACCACCCAAATGATACCTGTTCTGTAAGGGTCCTGACAGAGAACCAACAGGGGACTAACAAAAAATAAAGGAAACAGATGGTTTCACTGTAGTCTATAATTGTAAAACTACTGTAAACTGATAAATAAATGATACAGCAATAATTCAATTAACAAATAACCATTCATGCATTTATTAAACCTTCACGTCACCTTTTCTTAATTGGGATCTTGTGCTAGAGATTTTTTAGAGTTCTCACAGTACAAAGGGCAGATATTCACCCTGTACAGTTAGATAATCCAGACAGAACAGCAGTAATATGTGTGTCAGCATGACTCTACGCTCCTGCTCAGTAAGCATCTCACATAAGTTCAGTTTATTGTATTTTAACTTGATGCAAAAGAGTGTACCTACATGAAAATGATATTTTGTTTCCAGTGTTTTTCTAAATAGAATTTCAGAATGGACACCTATATATCTTTCCAAAAGGTTTGACAGACATTACATTTACATTACATTACATTTAGTCATTTAGCAGACGCTTTTATTCAAAGAGACTTACAAATGAGAACATTAAGTCAGTAGTTATGAAGAAAACTAGCTACACTTTATAATTATCAAACCTGATTGTTATATGATGCTGCCCCCCTTTTTTTATGAGTGCACTCTTACCAGTTCCAGAAGAGAATCCTGGCTGGTTGAAGTTGTATTGGTTGACCTCGTTATACCAGCGATCAGACACATCTTTACCTGTGAAGACACATGCACAAAGCTATTAACAGTCGCTGATTTCATGTAAACTCCTAAGAAAAAAACTTGATGATTGAATTATTGGTCATTGTTGTAAAAAGCAGGACAAGGTTCTCTGAAGTGAACTTTATTTTAAAAGTAAAATCGAAAAATGGAATAAAATCAGGACGGTACGGTAGTGGTTAGCAAGTTCTCCTCTCAGCACTAGGGATTCCCGGTTCGAATCCCAATCTGGGTAAAGTTTGCATGTTCTCCCCGTGTCCCTGTGGGTTTCCTCCGGGTTCTCCGGTTTCCTCCCACAGTCCAAAAACATGGATCAAGTCAATTGAGTCATCCAAATTGCCCCATATAGAGTGTGTATGTGTGAGTGAGTGTGTGCCCAGCGATAGATTGGCGCCCTGTCCTGGGTCTATCTGCCCAGCGCCCAAAATGTTCTCCCCTGGATGGGCATGGGAAACCCCACCACGGCCCTAATAGAGGATAAAAGCGGAAGATAATGAATGAATGAATGAAATAAAATCACTTTGTTATCTCGGTCAGTGCATTCCAACTTATTACTTATTTGGGTGTTAAAAGCAGAAAAAGCTTTTTTAAGTAATAGGAATTACATGGTATTGCTTAGGAGACATGGATGAACATTCTAGACGAACTCTTTATGAACTTCATATATATAATGTGCAAACATGTAACTCTGTATTCATCACACTGCACCAGCCAGACATTCCATTCCGCTTAGTCAGCGATATACAGAGCGTACACAGAGACCATAATTATAAAATCAGTTCCAGCTGTTGAGGATAGATGAGCAGAGAATAGAAGCTGAAACTATAACAGTGTCATGGCTTTAATATCTATATCAACTCAAATATAAAACTGAAATCCTACCCGATTGGTCATATGATGCCCAGGCCAGATTTTCTCCACAGCTTCCTCTGCTAGACTCAACACTGTGCTTTAGAATCCGAGTGCTGGCCAGACTCTCTGCATATCTGTAACACACACACACACTGTTCTTTTAATCCCACACTTATTTATATAACTATATGTAACATATTACAGTAGTTATTGTTGTGTCAACTGCTATACATAATGTAAATCTCAGTAAACAAATGCTAATCATTTGGCTGTTTTAGTGATTCAAATCAGTTCTGCATTATAAATCAAATCCCCCGAGAGGAACCCGCCAACTCTCCACCTACTGTTTGTTAAAGATGTCTGACTCACTATAGAGGACATATGGGCTGAATGTCCAATTCAAATGCATAACAAACTGGAATTTCATCACAAACCAAAATCACATGATAAACATGTTTTATAAATCTATACTGGTTGTTGTAACAAAGCTGTGCTCCATCCATTATCTTCCATTTTATCTTTATCTTCCCCTCTACTAGGGTTGCGTGGGGGTTCCCCATGTCCATCCAGGGGAGAAAGTTTTGGGCACTGGGCAGATACAACCAGGACAGAGCACCAATCTATCGCTGGGCACACACTCACTCACACTCACACAAACACACTCTATATGGGGCAATTTGGAGAATTCAATTGAACTTGTTCCATGTTTTTAGACTGTGGAAGGAAACCAGAGAACCCGGAGGAAACCCACACGAACACGTGGAGAACATGGAAACTCCACCCAGATTGGGTTTCGAACCAGGAATCCCTAGTGCTGAGGAGAATGTGCCACAGTCACAGTGACGCCCTACTAAGCTTCACTTCAAAATCAATTGTTATTCGGTCATCTCAAGCCCAACGCTGCACTGTCTCACATGCACAAAGTCAGTCGAATAAAATAATCAGTTATTTTTTTAAACAACCTAAGCACAATTTTTGGGGATCAGGGCTCTGTGCAAACCTGAGAAGTGCTCCCATATCAGACCCACAGAACCGTGTGTTTCTGGATGATGATTTTTGTGCTAAAGCGTCATGCTGGAACATGAACAAATGTTCCTTATACTGTACATAATTACAGTCGTCCAAAGCGCACGCCTATGGGACTGAACAAAACCAAATTTAGTGATTAAAAGGTGTGTCCCTCTTAAAACATTTGCTCATTGTGTACAGTACATACATCAGAATGTAAATAAGGAAGGGTCTGGTTGGTAAAAAAATAAAATGGATTTTACTAATTCATTTCACTCATTTTAAGCCCTCTGTACATTAGATGGTTCATTAAACCAGTCATCCTCACCTCACAGCCTCACTGCATAGTTTGTTGCTGAGCTTCATAGGTGGAGCTTGGTGCTTCTTTCTGTACTCATTGTGAGTCTTCAGAACCTCTTCACAAAACTGTTTCGATGCTAGAAAAATAAAAGTTACAGATAAAATATGAACCAGGGATGAGAAATTTTCATTGTCCGATTATGCATGATTAAAAAAAAGAATGCATTTGAAAAAATTAACAAAAAATATAATTTTTTTTCTGTGATAAGTTAAAAAAAAGATCTGTTCCACTTAAAGTACATATTTTTATATCCATTTAAAATAACCCTATGGTTTTCCTGTAAAAATAATGCAAACAGACAGTTTGCTGCATCTGCAATTTTTATTTTTGTTCTGTGCTAGTTGCGTCACATGGTTTAAAGTTCAGACTAACTGCATCATACGTAGTTTTCTTAAGAATGTCGTCATGACCATGATGAGTTGCTCTTACCATAAATTGTAACATTTGTGATCATGTTTAATCGCTTGGACCCTTGTATGAACTGCCGTTAATTAACACAGTAAGGTATTGTGAGCATATCACTGCACAGTGAAACAGTTATAATGAATGCCCTTTGTTTGCTACTGCAGACAGATGTCTCCTGCACAAAAGATCCCCAGTGTACGGGTCACACCATTAGATTTGTTAAAAGGACCAGGATGCAATTTTATAATAATATAAGATACTAAGAAACTTTTCAGCATTATCAGCGTAAAGTAAGGTGGAGCTGAGCAAACGACCAACAAGAGATTAATTTGGGTGGCTGCACAAACACATGTTGGTGCTGGTACCATGTGATAAGAAATGGAGCGGGAAACAGGTGGAAACTTCTTCAAAAAGTTATTGCTGGGCCTTATAAACAAAGCAAAACCCACTACTTATAACCTTAACCCCATAACCCTAAAACCAAAGTATTCAAGCATAATGAATTACAGCTGCACTCACTCTCTGTGTTTAAGGCTGATGGTGGAACTCATTTTGAATTACTTTCTTACACCAACAAATATTTTTAAACTTTTTTTTTATTTCCTAAGACTCAAAGCAAAACTTATGGATAAAATTGTGGCTGTTAAATAGATCTATTCATAAAATAAAGTGCTTCTGAGATGATGATCAAACAATGCTATGACATGATTTAATTCCCTCTCTTGTCCTGTCTCTCTTTTTGCTAATACCAACATACAGCAGAGCATTGCAGTAAAAAAATTTATCCCATAACCTACTCCTCTCTTATTTAGAAAATGTATTCAGTTAAATAAAGCATGTTAGTAGAAAGACAAGTTTACTCACCTGACTTTCCCATGATAAGGCTCTCTTAGGCCTCTTCCTCTTTTGATTCTAAGTAGGTTTTAACCACCTTTTTCTGTTTGACTCTCTCTCTCTCTCTCTCTTCCACTGTTTAACTTTGGCTCTACTGCAGTGCTTTTCAATCAATGAACCTCAGTCTGTCTCACATACAAACACAACAATACATTACAAACTACGGCCGTTCCATCTTGCTTTCTTCCCTTCCACCTCTTCTTGTCTGCTATCTTTCTGTGCTTGTGAAAGAGGGAGAAGGGAACCTTTTCTGTGATTACATCATCAGTGTGAGCCATGTGACCATATATGGGACTGGCACGCCTGCCTTCACAAGGAAACAGTAAGCTGGATCAAGTCTATAAACTTTAAAAGGGGGAACACACACGGAACTGTTCCAACATCAGCTATGCCATGACTGTGGTTAAATTGTTTGCACTCTACTAACAATGTTTAATATTGTGGCCATGGTGGGAATATATGTTACTAGGAACAGTTTTGCTTCTACTTCTCTGAGTTTTTAATGTCTCATCACAAATAGGAACCGAAAAGTTTATACCACTTGTTTTGAAAATAATGAGATTTGTAATCTATTTAGAAAGAGAGTTCAAATTCAGGCAGCACTTTGTTTTTCCACATAAATGCAAATGGCTAATACATTCGTTCACATTTTCTTTTGCTTAATCCTAGACTACGATGATGGAGGGGTGGGGAGTTGAGAGAACACAGACTATACAGGGGTAACTTACCTTGAATATATGTTTTTAAACTCCGAGAGGAAACCAGCCTCATAGCTCAGTGAGTTCTAAACCAGGGTTTGTGGATTAAATTCTCATTGGAGCCTAACAGTTAGAGTGGTGTAACTAACCCTTTTTCTTCTTGTAAATTAGGTGTTTGTGGGATATTCCACTTTAACCTAGACAACAATGGACTAAGGAGGGGTGGGCCATTGAATATTTCAGGAGCTTGGCAGATAAACCCCGAAGACGACGCCAATCTATCACTGGGCACAAACTTGCACAAACACTACATAGGGGCAATATACATTGAATCCAGGTTTTGGGACTGTGAATGTATTAACAGTAATTTCAAATTCCACAAATACAGATTTCTCATTTTTTTCTAGCTCCTCTGGTTCTTTTTAATTTTTTTGTTTACTTTTTAGACTTCCTGCTTGTTTTATAATTGTATTCCTTTTGTATTGTCTGTGTGATTCAGTATGCTACATGTTATACATATGTGCACTCACCAAGACAACATGTAACAATGTGTAACTTAGTTTGTTAAAATTGAAATTAGTCTTTTCAGCTTCACTTAATTTTTACACTTTACATTTACAACTAGAAACAAAGAACTAGACAGATATGCATTAGGCTGTTCTACCTAAGGGTCAAATTCAGAACCTTCCTGCTGTGTATGGAAATTAGGTACTCTCAACCACCAATACTCACGGCCTCATAGCTCAGTGGTTAGAGCACTGGTCTTGTAAACCAGGGGTCGTGAGTTCAATTCTCACTGGGGCCTAAACTGAAATCTCAGTGGTATAACCTAGAATTTTGATTTAGTTTACAAATACAAAATAATGACCTTTAATTACATAAACAGAACTGTAACCGAAAATAGCATTTAAGTATATTTAAAACGTATATATATATATATATATATATATATATATATATATATATATATATATATATATATTAAAATTACAGTATTTTTTAAAAATATTGTTCAATTATAAACAAGATCTCAATATTTAAAAGAATAATATATAAATCATGACATTAGCCCTCGATGTTAAGCATTCATTTGAATTTAAAGTAAATTAATTTATTTAAAATTTCATAGATAATGTCATTTTAATTGGGGTTTATTTAATAAACCTTTATGGTTAACAGTACACTGTTATTTCAAAAGGCATGACATCCATCATCAAGGCAACTGGGTCAATGTCCATCCACTTTTACGATCAGTAAGATTTTAGCTCCACTGCTTTCCAAAAAAATTGACTGCTGTTACCTTAGTTTTGTAATAAATTGCTTAGCTTATTGTGATTTTACATTGTAATACTATAACAAAATAATGTTATTAACTAGGGATCAGATGTACAGAGGTGGACAGATGTCCCATTTCATCAGAGTAGACGACAGAATTACAGAATTACTTGCCTTGCATTCTGGCCATGGTTTGGACATGTGGCCTCATAGCTCAGTGGTTAGAGCACTGGTCTTGTAAACCAGGGGTCGTGAGTTCAATTCTCACTGGGGCCTTGAAATCGACTTGCTCATGGTTATGATATATGCATACTACACTAACAGTATTTTATAAGTCAAAATTAAGAAAAAGCAAATTTTACAAAGATTACAAAGTAATATTTATGTATATAGATAGGAAAAGTACAAATTGCTTGTTATTCTGTGGTGATTTAGGGGTGAGCTTTCTCCCAAAATCCAAACATGCTAGAGGAGTAAACTGAAGACACAAATTTTCCCTTGGTATAAGTGTATCCTGTATGATATGTCCATGAATGTATGCAGTAATAAAAGTAAAAGGTCCAGTGAAGAATAAGTGTGCAACGTATTTTGTGTCACACCATTTAGGATATAAGACAAAATAGCTACAAAAGACACTCACTGTTTGACACTTTTAAAGATAGGATAATCCTGTATTGGCCCCACAGTAGGAGAAATTCATGTCTTTTAATAAGACATATTAAATAACAAAAATAAATTATGTTAGTTAGGTTGTAAAGTGTTCATATTAATCAGATGTTAAAGACTGACATCAGATTCACAGCAAAAAATCAAACTCTTTAAATGGTAATTTGGTATAACTCCTACCTGCATGGCTTTGGGGAGTAGCACAGGCAGCTTTTAACAATACCAGCAGGCGACACCTTTCTTATGTAAATACAATGACAAACTCCCAAAAGCTGACACAGCACCATACTGTATGATGGTGACTCATCAGGGTGTGACGGTAGTCCTACTCTGATGAACATCTCCTGTAAACATAAAAGAAGCAACAGCCAGGCTCCATAGCTCAGTGGTTAGAGCACTGGTCTTGTAAACCAGGGGTCGCGAGTTCAATTCTCGCTGGGGCCTAACTTTT
This sequence comes from Corydoras maculifer, assembly GCA_019802435.1. NCBI lineage: Eukaryota > Metazoa > Chordata > Actinopteri > Siluriformes > Callichthyidae > Corydoras > Corydoras maculifer. Next base: position 2,297,144 of record JAFMOD010000046.1, read on the forward strand.
TTTATTATTTAAACATCTACGATAAACACTTATGTGCTGAAAGTCCATCTAATGACTCAGATAAGATTCTTCTCTATCAACAAAACTCTATAATTATGATGGTAAAAGGTTTTAAAGCGCCAACTACGTATCGGCTCACAAACTTTAATTTTAGAGTATTTTTAAAGTATTTTACCCTGAAGAACCCTTGTGGGGAAAATGGTAAAACCTCACACAAATGAAGATTTAAACATGAATCCAAAGCACTGGCAGGAGGATTTGTTAAACACTGTGCCATGTCACCCATTGAAAGCTCTAAGCCCCACTGGTTGAGAATAGTTGACCTAATGTCTTCTTCATTATTGTTATATGTTAATTAGTCATATAATCGGGTTAATGGAGAACATTCCTTCAGTAACACTAACACTAATGAGAAATAACAATAAAATCTGAACTCAACATCAGTAAAAGAAAAAAACAAAAAATGATAACCAGCGAGGATTGAACTCGCGACCCCTGGTTTACAAGACCAGTGCTCTAACCACTGAGCTATGGAGCCACAAGAACATGAGCGACACTTGTAAATATACAAAACATATTTTACAAGTCTACTCCATCACCACACCTTACTTCAAACAATACAGGTATTTCAAACATGAGCATCTATGACGAGGAAGAACAGGGTGTCAATCAACTGTTAACAAGAGTCGAGCATAGCCGAAGGTGCACAGGCTTTACTTTGTTATTTGTACAGATTTAAATATAAATGAGATAATTTGTTACAGACAAACATAAAAAACCACTTCACTGACAGTGTAGTTTATTTATGCAAATTAAAACACAGTATTTACATGTACAGTAAGCGAGAAGCAGAGTCACGTGAGAAGAAATATTAGAAATATTAGAAATGTGTAAAATAGTTTTAACTGTGCCAATTTTCACTTTATATCATACATCACTGCAAAGTGGTTGAATAAGCTTTCCAACTTGAAAATGCAGAGATATTTCACATCTTTATAAAGCAACTTAAAACATCTTTTTCCGAAGCACTTTTGATTTATTGATTAATATACTTTATTAATCCTACAATGGGGAAATTCAGTGTGAGAAAGATCAGATGTCATACATTGGGAAAGGACGTCAGGTGATAAAAAATCCCTAAAGAATCACAGTTTGGGAACCCGAAATAACACCATAAGCAAACACAGACAGACATGGTAACGGTTTTTGGACCAGCTGCCACTTAGCGGCGCTCAGCCCCATCTTTCCAGACCAAAAGAGTAAAGCCATGGAGGCATGATGGAATGAGGGGATGGAGTCTGTGTGTTCAGTTCGCAGATGTCACAGCAACATAGCATTTGTCCTTGGAACAGTTTTAGATATCAGGACTCCATAGCACAGGTTCTTCTGGGGGAGGTTTAGCCATCAACATCTCGCCTCAGAAGGCTAAGTTCTGATAACACAGAGCCGAAACAGCAAAATAAAACTTTATGTTTAGGCGATGCTCACAGAAATTTACAGTGAATCTCTTAGTCTCCAAAGTTTCCAACCTCGATCGATTCCTGGTCCCACCAATTACCATGGCTGAAGTGCCCTTGGGCAAGGCACCTGACACCTAACCGGTACACAAAATTCTGCTTCAAGAAAGTTTTTTTTTTTTTTGCTGTTTTTGGCCAAATAATTCTGATAGAAGAATATTTGGTGCATTCACAAATGCATCATCTACAAATCCAGAATTTAGAACAGAATACTGGCATATATTTGGTATTAAAACAATAAAAAGAAAGTAACCACAGTGAAGGCAAACATTTAATTAAAATATTCAATTAAATGAACAGCTGTAAGTCTGCAGTAGTAATAATTGTTGCAAATATATTTGATAATTACTATTGACACTGCAAAATTCTTCTCTAAAACTATCCCCAACCTTATAACACATGATATATTACTTTGATACTTGCACATGATTAGAAAAAAAAATACATTTACCCTTAATTACAGTATAGTTTCCTGATAATATATATTTGAAAAGACAATACATTTTAATACTGCTAAGAAAAAAATGACATTTAAAGAGGATTTAAGAAAAAAGACAATAATAAAGTGACTATAATATAATAAAAAAGTATTTATCTCACAGACCCACACATTAACTCTTTATTTGTAGAAAACTTAATGCCCTTACAATAACCATAACCTTATCCTAAATATAAGTATAACCATAACACACACACACACACAAGGCTCAGACAATATAACTAATAAACCAGGTATTACATGCAACATTATTTAATCACAATATTCATTATCTCCCGCTTTATCCTCTATTAGGGTCCCGGTGGGGTTCCCAATGCCCATCCAGGGGAGAGTGTCTAGGGCGCTGGGCAGATACACCCAGGACAGGGCGCCAATCTATCGCTGGGCACACACTCACTCACACTCTATAGTGGCAATTTGGAGAACTCAAGTGACTTGATCCATGTTTTTGGACTGTGGGAGGAAGCTGGAGAACCCGGAGGACACCCACGCGGACAACATGGAAACTACCCCCATAAGGGGATTCGAACCAGGAATCCTTAGCGCTGAGAGGCGAACGTGCTAACCACTAAGCCACAGGGCTGCCCCACAACATTTAATACAATAAATTAATAATTACCAATACTATGAATAATAAAATTATGTTTTATAAAATATAATTTATTTTAGTTTGTGCTTCACTTAGTAGAATACATATGAGGTCAAAACTTAAATGGCAACGTATTTAAAAAACCATTTACATTACATTACATTTAACTAAAACAAGCAAACACATAAAACTAAAACACGGTGTTGTTGTGTAAAACTACAAAAAGAGTCATTTTAATGTCGCATTATTTACCTTTTACAAACTGCAGCCAGTGTCGCTCCTTCGTCGCGTAATGAAGATTCCCGCCTTTTCGGTTTAACCCACAGTGAGCGTGCGCAGTGACGTCACGCCGACGTGCCTTCAGAGACTCGCCGGGTAATAGAGCGAAATGGAGAGGCTTCTTTAACAATGGAAATTTACACAAAGAACAAATAAAACCACTTGAACTGGATTCTGCGCACAGAAATAAGAACGGCAGAGCAATATGTATAAGACCTGCCACCCTCTGATAGATAGCCCGGTGGTTAGAGCACTGGTTTTGTAAACCAAAGGTCTCGTTGGTTTCTCCCTGTGGATCTTTTGCAGCTCATTAAAGGTGATGCTGCGTCCACATTTAAAGTTTCAGCTTAATCCGATAACGGGAAGTGGGTGAAATATCATTTGCAAACTTTTTGATGACGCTAATATAGGGGTCGTAATAATAATTTAAAAAAAAAAAGGTCAATAGTATTTATGGTCAAAGGGCGCCTTCTAGTGGGCGAACGTTGCACTGTTAAAAGCTACTTAAACCTATTTTTGCAAAAACATTCATTGTCTTCCGCTTTATCCTTTATTAGGGTCGCGAGGGGGGGGGGCGTTTCGGGCGCTGGGCAGTTACACCCAGGACAGGACGCCAATCTATCGCTGGGCACACACTTACTCACAGACACAAACACACTCTAAATGGGGCAATTTGGAGAACTCAATTGACTTGATCCATGTTTTTTGGACTGTAGGAGGAAACCGGAGAATCCGGAGGAAACCCACGCGGACACGGGGAGAACATGGAAACTCCACCCAGATGGGGAACATGCTAACCACTAAGCCACCGTGCCACCCCTTTTGCGAAAACAGATAATGCTATTTGTATAATGCAGCCTCTGAGAGGCTGAGAACATGCTTACCACCATCCTAAACCAAAATCTTACACATGTTTGGAGACTAAGCACATTTTACAGTCTAATGTAGAGCGGTTCTTCTAAATAAATGTAAAAAGTTGTGAACTGTGTTGCTATCACAGTGGTTTTCCTCCTGTATAAACCACTGTATTCTTATCACGTTTTTGGAAAATCTGTATTTTTAAAAATGTATTTAAACTTCAACATGCAACAGTTTCTATCAGTTAAACCTTTTTAAGACACCCTTTCGAGAAACAATACAGTATTGTATGCAATATTCCTTTGTCTTCTGCAGGTCTTTAATGTTTTTCCATTATTATTTTATTTTATCATTTGTTAAATAGTGAATGTAAAAGTAGATAAAACAACCCTTTCAAAGATGAATTTATTCAACATGTGCTGTTAGATGGACAAAAGCATGAGAAATAACAGGATTCAATTATATATACCAAAAATATAATTTAAAATATAAACCTGCAATATAAAAAGGTAAAACATGTAATAAAACCATGGTACTGTCTTTCAGTTTAAAGCAGTTTAATAATAATAAAAAAAAACAAAAGATCAATGTATTAAGTAACATTGTTAGAAAATCAAAAACATCTTGGTAATCTAATTTATTAGTAAGAACAACCGTGAACTTTTTTTTTTTTACATCGTGTCTCTGTTCAACTTTATTTAATTAGTTTAATGCCATGTGCAAAAAAGTATTGGGACACTTGCACATTCCACAATCAGGACCTTTAGTAACATTCAATTCTAAGTTGGTCCCCTTAGCATCCTCGCTTTCACTTTTAAGGGGGATTTCTGAACTTTTTCCAGGGTGATTTTGGGGCTATTACTCATTTATTCAGACGAGCATTTGTGATGTCTGACATCATGTGGTTGGAATGAGAGGGCTAAGCTCACAATCTACTTTCTATTCTATTTCATTCCAGTGTTTGATGAAGTCAATATTAAGTCAAAGTTTCTTGTAACAAAATGAACATTTATATTAACCAATAAACAGTTTGAATTGTGGGTACCAACCAAAATATTAGTATGTTAATTACTAAAAAAAAAAAATACAGTAATTCTAACTATTACAAGTTTCAGTTATGCAAATATGCTTACAAACAAATAAACAAAGGAAATGAGCAGATTTTATGGAAATAAACTTCAAAAATCCTAAATTAGCTTTTGTTGCAACATCTGTTCAAAAGTACTGGGGTTAACGAACAACAAATGATAAAAAGGTTAGTGTATAAAAAGAAAAAAAAGATCAATTAATGCTGGTAATAATTACAAATGACTATTGAATACCTTATTAGAATAATCAAGACTTCACTTATTATCAAGTATTTACTTTTAACTTTTAACTTAAAACAGCTATTACATGTGGGGACTACAGAACAGAGCCCTCTGCTGGTTGAACTTTATTAAACATTTAACATTTGGTACAAACTAAAGCTAAATTCTAAAATTAAAAAATGAAAAAAAATTTAAAAGGATGGCAATTATAAGCAAGGCAACATTTTTTTATTTAAATCCTGCTGGACTGATTATGTGATCACGTTTGATTGACCACATAAAATGTCTAGAAATATTAAAAGTAAGGTGGTAGGTATTTTCATTCATTCATTATCTCCCGCTTATCCTCTATTAGGGTCGCGGTGGGGTTCCCCATGCCCGTCCAGGGGAGAACGTCTCGGGTGCTGGGCAGATAGACCCAGGACAGGGCGCCAATCCATCGCTGGGCACACACTCACTCACACAGACACACTCTATAGGGGGCAATTTTGAGAATTCAATTAACTCGTTCCATGTTTTTGGACTGTGGGAGGAAACCGGAGAACCCGGAGGAAACCCACACAGACACGGGGAGAACATGGAAACTCCACCCAGATGGGGATTCGAACCGGGGATCCCTAGCGCTGAGAGGCGAACGTGCTAACCACTAAGCCACTGTGCCGCCGTGGTAGGTATTTATTTTTTAAATTTTCAAGTGTTTCTGTGGCCTCAGGAACCGTAAGCCCTTGGTCGTGTGCCTGCAAAAGATTTTTATCAGATATCTCACAAACACTCACGCTTTCAATCAGCTGTTTGTAAGGTACATGGAGTGTTTTGCCTGGCTTTAGGTGAAAGACCACGGTCACATGATCCCATACAAAGTAATTCTTTTGTACAGAATTCTTCAACTCCTCGGTATACACTTTTCCATCCTCTTCATTCTTGATAAGCCTGTATTGGTACTCATCTGCAGGAGACATGCACTGCCAGGACACCATCCCATCACTGTAACCGCACAAAGAGTCAACTGTAATTGGAAGACGAGGATATTTTCTGTAGTGCCCCATGTATTTCGGATGCACCAGAATGGTGTACATAATCTCTTGCTTGTGCAACCCAGTATTTAAGATTCGCAGAACTGGTGGCGTACACCTGCAGAACTGCTTGCTGTAGAGATTCAGGAGTTTTCTCAGAGGGAAAGTGAAGCGGAAGTTGCCATATCGTGATTTCTCCTGGAATGCCGGTGACGTGGTAAACTTTTCCAGTAAAGAAAGATCATCATTTTGTAGGCCAGTGTTGAAAACGTAGTGTTTTTGTGCTTTAATTTTGTCTTTCTCAGTCACGGACAAACTCCAGTACAGCTTGCTGTTTGCCTTGCCTTTGAATACCTTGAATCCACCATCTTGTAATATGCCCTCAAGGCCAGCTTTCCCAGTCACATGGCACACGTTGGGTACTTTGAAGAGCACAGGTTTAGGATACAGGGGAATGCTGGAGTTTCTTAAGTAGCTGCAATTTACATTATGGTCTTTTTTTAGACCGTCTATATTTACATGCTCTTTCTCACAATATGTAAATTCATATTTTTTTGTAGACATATCTTTATTCCACACCCTGAAAAAAGATCAAGTTCATTCCCTTATTATTTATATTTACTTTTTGTGATATATATGTATTCTGATTTTAAAAACACTGCACATACACTGAATAAAGACTTTATCTGAAACCGAAATTACACAAATATTACTGTTAAACAGGTGGCACCTATAACCAAGAGAACACTTCCATTTTATTTTAAAAACATCGCTACTGTGATTTGGTCATGGCCATTTTTAAGGTCACTGCCCTTAAAAAACTGCCATTGTTCCTCAAAAAGATGACGCCATTATCTAAAAAATACTATGAGTACAAAATAATAATAATAAAAAATTATTTGTATTCTACATTACGGTGTGCTATTTAACATATTATGCCACGGGATTAAAAAAACAATATTTTCTTTAATAATTCATTTAAATAAAAAAATAAAATAACTTATTTTGAAAAACAAAAAGGTTGCACACATCAGAAGTAGAAAATAAATTAAAATGAAAAGTAAGCACCTAAAATAAACATGCATTTTGGGCCGTCATTTATATCATCATTATCAACATTATTATTATTAATAATAATAATAATAATAATAATAATAATAATAATAATAAAGTTTACAAAATGCTGTGTAATATAACTTTTCTTATAATACATTTCTTTGAAATACTTTGTTCATTCTTTCACCACTTTCTTTACTACTATATTAGACAACGTGCTATCAAATGAAATGTAATTTATCTGTTTATTTATCTGCTGTTTGGAAAATAACTGCACTCTCTTTTATTAATTAAAATCTGTTATGAAATCATCTTTTTTTTTTTATCAATAAGCGTAACGTAGAAGGAATAGGGCGTCACAGCAATGCGAAAACCGAAAGTGTGTAAATAAACGGTAGAATACAACCTTTTAATACACAATTTACAATATATATATATTAAAAAAAAAACAAGTTTACGATAAAAAAGGAATTCGTTTTTTGGAGTTTCTTACCTGGAAGCCATACTTCTGTCTTACTTTCCTTCTTGTCGAATTAAGTCTCCTCTCCCGCCCTCTGAGGCGCTTCCTCCTGCCAACGTGAAACCGTTACAACAGCGACGTTTTTAAGTGTGTGTATGTAAATTTACTTTGTGTATGTGTGTATGTATTTACTTGTGCTGTGTGTGTATGTATGTGTACTGTGTGTGTGTATGTATGTGTACTCTGTGTGTGTATGTATGTATGTGTAAGTGTGTATGTATGTGTACTGGGTGTGTGTGTATGTATGTGTACTCTGTGTGTATGTATGTGTACTGGGTGTGTGTGTATGTATGTGTACTCTGTGTGTATGTATGTGTACTGGGTGTGTGTGTATGTATGTGTACTCTGTGTGTATGTATGTGTACTGGGTGTGTGTGTATGTATGTGTACTCTGTGTGTATGTATGTATGTGTAAGTGTGTATGTATGTGTACTGTGTGTGTGTGTGTGTTTGTGTGTGTGTGCGCATATGTGCACTTATAAAGCTGGAAAAAAAGAATATTTTTGGAAAAAAGGAAAAGAAGAACCGAACATAAAGTCATCTTTAACGGGAAGACGAGGTCATTTTCTATAGTGATGCTTTATTTCGGATGCTGGTGTTCAGCAGGGTGTGGAATCCCTAGTGCTGAGAGGCGAACGTGCTAACCACTAAGCCACCGTGCCGGCCCTCATGAAAACGTAAAATAAAAAATGATGCAGTTCCACAAAAGTGAAAATCAATCAAAACATTGTTTTCTTTGCTCTTGGGCCATTTTAGAAAAATAATCTTAAATATCTTTGAATATTTCTGCTGTCCATAAAAATATCCCTGGGAAAAATCATCCATCCATTATCTTATCCTCTATTAGGGTCGCGGTGGGGTTCCCCATGCCCATTCAGGGGAGAATGTTTCGGGTGCTGGGCAGATACACCCAGGACAGAGCGCCAATCCATTGCTGGGCACACACTTATTTAGACACATACACACTCTATATGGGGCAATTTGGAGAACTCAATTGACTTGATCCATGTTTTTGGACTATGGGAGGAAACCGGAAAACCCAGAGGAAACCCACACGGACATGTAGAGAACATGTAAACTCCACCCAGATGGGGATTTGAACCGGGAATCCCTAGTGCTGAGAGGCGAACGTGCTAACCACTAAGCCACTGTGCCACCGGGAAAAATCATACAAATTTAAAATATGAGCATGGTCCAAAAAAACATATTGACAGGTCATTAATAACAATAATAATAATAAATAAATGTAAAATGATCATCAAGCAAATATGACCATCTCTATGAAGATGGGGGTTTCCTAAAATGAGATAAAAATTATTTTTGTGCATTGGGATTATGACCCACCTAAAGAGCAGAAGAGTAAATGGCCGAGGGAACAATGTCAAAATTTAAAACTTATCCGAGAGCACAACGCAGGAAATAGAACCTGTGATGAATGGCTAGAGCAAGAAAAGGGTGTTAAAACAAAGCCATTCAACACAGAAGCCAGCGTAAATGTGTGACCGAGCACTAGAATATACTGGTTTGGAGATTTCCAAATTTTGCAAAAATTCCATATTAATTGTATTTCAAGCAAGCATTAGGCCCCAATTCTGCCCTACATATGCTTTCCACTGATTTACCAGAAGTAGTTATGGAAATTTTTTGGTTACATAACGGTTACCAAGAATTGAAACTTAACTTGCCAAGACAAATCAGAACTGAAACCATGCCTAACCAACAGACCATGATCTAAAAATAAAGGAAACATTAATATTCCGATATGCTTACAGTTACAAGGTGCATTCCATTAATGACATAATTCCAATAAAAACAATTTTCATTACTTAGCAAAACCTATTTATCATTGTATTAATTCCAGCCAGCTTTGAAAATAATAAAACTTATCTTTTTTTTTTTAAATCATACTTTTACATAAAATTCCTACTAATTAGCTGTATAAATTTCCAGCAATGAATTAAAGGTTACTACATTTAAAATACTGTATAAACCAAGTTGTTTACTCACCAAATCTTGCAGAACATTTAGACAATGTCTTACATTTAGGCAAAGTAGTGCTCCTCCCTTGTAGCTGCGTTGTTGTTTTTCGAACATTTTATTTTCCATTTGACAATAGTGTTAATTGTTAGCTAAAAGGAATTAATCACTTCTTTCCGTAAAGATTTAAAATGAATTTCCCTCAGTCACTTCGAAAGAAAAATGTCTAGTGGGACAATAATTTTAAAAAATCATACAAACCTTTACATTAAGCTAACTCGTCTTTAACAGTAACAGCTTTAAACTCCTAATATAATTACATAATAAAAAATACATATTAATAATATACAATTTTTTAACTTATTAAAAAAATATATATAAAATGCAATTAGACAGTATAAAAAATTATTTCCTGTATATATAAAATAACTTTCATACACAGTCTCCTGAAGAAAAATAGGAAATTTATTACAATACAAAAGCATAGAGACAATAAATATAAAAAACACAAATTAAAAAAATCTATTTTATAACTGCAGTTATAAAAAGTGAACTTAAATGAGAAATCTTTTGTCAACCAGGGTTTTTGTGGCTAGGTTTCTACGACCCAGGCCATTTCGTATCAGTCGGAAGATCTGCAAGAGAACAAAATTAAACTAATAAAAACATGAGTATGTGGAGGTTTAAAGTACATATATATGATACTTTCTATTTTTCTGGTCAAACAACCAATAATTCTCAATATGATGCAATTTTAGTTCCGCTAAGAATATACCTGCTTGCAGCCCTCATATAAAAATATTGACCCAACCCACACTGACCAGTTGTTGTAGGTACGTCAGCACAGCTGCAAGAATAAAGTTCTGGCTGCTGAGATCCACTACACAGAAAAAGAGTGCGTCAAAAATCAGGAGTGTCGCCTCATTCCCGTAAAAAAGCACATCAGCAAAGGAGTGGGACTCATCTGAAAGAAAAACACACAAGTCACATACTATGGAATTGTCTGAATAAGCCAGTTTTTGTATATAAGTGAATATGAATAAATGGAGCAGTGAGTAATCAGTACCATTATAAAAGATACTTTTGTCCAAGGGTTCAATGAACTCCATTCCGATGATCCTCTCAAAAAACAGTTTATCTTTCACAATGTAATCCATCTCACGATGAGCCTGAAACAAACCGGCATGGTGATTTTTAAAAATTACGTTTAACATGCATCATTACAAATGACATGCTTTATGACAAAGATTCCAAAAATCAATGGAAACTCACATGGTCGATCACAGAAGCAAGAAAGCGATTCATAGTGTGGTACGCTTTTGTGCTCTGTTCGAAAGGACTGGCTGAAGCATCTATAAGTCGTGAAGGCCCATTTGTCTGCATGAAGATTTGTTTATAAAGATCAGTTACTATGATTTTAAAAATACTTCTTCATTTTATAAATAATGGAAAGTTCCCTACACAATTTTACACAGCTGCTTTGATTACCTCGACATTTGACATGCATACTGTACCATTTAGGGCCCTGTTAATATTTCTTTTGTATTTGAATATTCTTCACTAAAAATATTTAAAAAATATATAAAAATATATTATAAATTTTAAAATATAATTAAAATATACTAAATAGCTCTGAGGTTCCAAGACTCCTAAGTTAATTTCGTGTTTTGTGTCAGTACCCTGCTGAGTGGCTCCAAAATGCGATCATACTGCATCCGTAGACGACTGGTTAAAGAGATCTGAAAAGTCTGAACCTCTGAATTGGGCAACAGTCCTCTCTGACCACATAAATTCTCCTGTGGAAAAGAAAACGAACTAATATAAATAAGGGTATGTGTGTGTGTGTGTGTGTGTGTGTGTGTGTGGGCATAGCTGCTTTGATTACAACAATTGACATACTTACTTTTTAGTAAAAAAGAAAAAGTAAAAGTAAAAAAAAAAAAAAAAAAAACAAAGCGACCAATTCCATATAAATTAAAGTTTATACCATTTGTAGGAATCGTCCTCACAAGCCCCGGCGAAAAAGGGGCAAGTATTGTATAAAAAAAATAATAAATTTGATTCTAGCTCAATCTTACCGCCTCTCTCTTCAGGTTGGCGTTCATCTCATCCATGTTAGTGTCGGCGTGGCCATGAGTGGAGCGACCGTGAATGTAGTATCCAAAACAGCGGTGAGAAAGTAGCAGCACTGATATCTAAAAGAAGTGCAAAAAAACAGAAACAGGTAATAAAATAAAAAAATTTAATCAGCTAAACCCATTATAATAAATAACAAGTGTTTAAAGGTTAGGTGAAGCAAGTTAGCATTAAGACTTTCCCTTTGATTTCCTTAAATGTCTTAAATGCAAACTGAGTATAAAAATGATAAACAGCAACACATGAATTAATAGTGCACTTTTTGCTTGTTTTCTAAATTAAGGATTTGTTACAATATTAATTAAAGACTAAATATCTTTTTAGTTTGGCCATTTGTTTTTGCTCAGGTGTGTGTATTGTGCCTCCACTAAGACTTTAACACCAGCATGTAACAAAATAGTTTAATAAACTTACATTGCTGATAGAGCAGAGGTCCACAAACTGTCGTACCTTGTCTTCTATAAAGCGCTCATAAAAAACAGAGAAAAACAGCAGCTAAGGAAAAAAAAAACATAATTATAGGTTTCGCTTGCTAACAGCATTGTTCATAGATAATATGACTTAAACTAATTAAGAAATACAGTTTGATAATGATCAAAATACTGACCCAAGAGATAATGGTAGTAGTATTAATAGTAGTAATATAGTATGAAGTATAAGTGTTTGGTGCATGTAGCAGAACACTCATGAACGCTACTTTAAATTTTGTGTTGAGAAAGTTTACATTCACATTACATTACGTTTGTGCTCGATATTGTGCTTGTAAAAAGGAACTTGAAATAAAGCTTGAAATAAATCTCTTACTGGGTAAGAAGCAAATGATAAAAACCTGGGAGTGTGTGGGAGATGCTTTCGAGAGGATAAAACAACAAAGGACCAAGGACACAGTCCTGACAGATTGCCAGATTATTGCAAGTACTGTATATAAACCCATATACTCATATATTGGGGCTAGACCTCATTTAATATAAATGTATTTTTAAAAATCTACTGAATTCTTTATAAAAATACACGTATGTATGCATTATTGATCATTGTGGTTAAAACATTATAAAAGCCGTAACTTTGGGACAGTACTGTGTCAGATGTGTTTATACCTGTAGGAATCCAATGCAGAGCCACATTGCAGATGCCACACCATAGCGCAGTATCCGGCTGTAGGCTGGTGTGTAGTTCTCTACAGATCGCTGCAGATCTGAAGAGGCATCTCTTAGAGCCAAACTGGAAAAACCCACCACCTAACAACAGGTGCACAAACTTTCTTAAAATGCATTATACTCACACTCTGTACATCATACTCTAAAGACTCGTATGCTGAAAAATATGCAGAGTTGGATGATTTTATACCCTGATATTTAATCGATGCGTGTCCTTCATGCCGAGGTTAATTAAATATATGAAACAAACATTCATGAGGTGCAACATTAACAGTCTGAATGACTGCTCAGTACAAAAAGTTTTTGTCCACTCCTGTGAGTCTGAACAGATGACAAAGCTCACCTCTAAAAAGAAGAGCACAGAGGCAATCTGGAAGGTGGGGTTGATTTTTCGGATAGCCTGAATTTCGTTCCATTCGTTTGCCACAAAATAAGTTCTCCAGATGCTAATGGGGGGTGCTGGAGTCTTTTCGTCTCCTCCAGCTGAAACACAAACATATAAACACACTGCATAAGATGAAACTGATAATAAAAGCGACATAAAGCTAAAGTTGATATAAACTATAAAGTTATACGTTGGAATCAGCATTAAAGTGGCAGTACAACTTTATTATCCCGACACTGGCTCTGAATTAGATCTTATATTTCTCAGTAGGTATTCCCATGTCCATCTTAATGGTATTTTTTTAAATTAACGGTTGTTTCTAACACACAACAGACCCATCTGGCATAATAAATCTTCTAGGCACAGAGTATGTGGAGACATCAGTCAGTAGATAAGTTCAGAAAATACAACGTTAGGGCTTGTAAAACTAAAGACCCAACACAGGCTTAACTGAAAAAAACCAACGTGACATTTTCAAAATCTCAAAGTATAATCTGTTTAAAGAGAATGAAATGAGAAAACCAGAGAACCCGGAGGAAACCCACACAGACACGGAGAGAACATGGAAGCTGCACCCAGATGGGGATTCAAACCGGGAATCCCTAGCGCTGAGAGGTGAACGTGCTAACCGCTAAGCCACCGTGTCGCCATGAAAGGCATTTAGCTGACATTATTTAATGCTTGCAAAATGTTTATCCTTAACTGATTTATTTCTAATCAAGATAAACCAAAAATGCAGATATATTTTACTATAAACAATAAAAGCACTAAATAAGATTAGATTTGAAGTTCTTTATGGGTCAGGTCATTCAATAGGTGAAATTGTCATCTGGTTAAGTGTGAACCCAGATAACATAAGCAATAAAATCAACCACTAAAACACAAAGTTTATGAGCGCAACTCCTACTAAGCATGAGGTGATTTTTTAAAAGAACCCCCACACACACAGTGGGTGCATAGAATTTTTCTTCAGCTCTATCCTCCACTCATGATCGCAAATAAGTTTAATTTAAAAATGTTTTAAAACCATTTTTAACCATGGCATGGCAGCTTGTATACATGTATATGTGTGTGATATTTTCCTGCTGAGTGGCTAGAATAAAATCGAGGCATCAACCATAGTGTAGCTGAATAACTGGCAATAAATCAACCTAGGGTAAATTACTGGATTGTAGTATAAAAAAAGAATTACCATCCACACATTTAACAGACTTCGCACGAAGAGCACGGGGTCGCTCCCAGTCAATAAAGAATATATCTACTGACAACTGCACAATGAGCTTATGAAGAAACTGCACCAGCTACAGAACAAAGACAAAAGGGAAAGGTAAGTAACTGCAACCATAAATCTTCAACTGTTCTAATACAACAGTATTTGAGGTGTTGTATTGTTTAAGGTTATTAGACACTGTTGACCTGAGGGTCATTGTGTAACTGTGTTCAATAAAATAAATTGGGTTATGATCAAAATATTACTAATTCTCAATCATAATTGGAAAAGTAGTTAAATACTGCAGTTTTACATCTATGTGTAAATGATATCTTAGTGTTAGGATGTCGGGCTATTCAATCCAGGTTACCAAACCCCTAAAAAACAGGTTATGAACCCTGCTAACCTAAAGAGAGGATTCAAAAACAGAGTAGGGTCAAATCTAGGCATTAAAACAATATTAAATGTCAGTCATTGCTCCATGGGTGCTGTATCATAACTAACCTTGTGCTCTAACCATCAAGCATCATGTTTTTACCTTTATCCTTATATTAAACCAACAATAGATAAGTATTCGCAACAAAAGTGCCTTTGGAATTTTAGTTTTCAAGTTTATTGCAGCTTATTGGAGATTACATAGGATGATTTATTTTATAGCCTTATTAATTTCACCTTCAGTGCAAATGCACAGCCAACATAGATCACAAAGCGGTCCTCTTGAGCTGGTAATGGCAATAAGACAGACACAGACTGCTGAGCCTAGAACACACACACACACAACACACACACAATTTACATTGAATTTTATTTTAATAATGTAGTTAAACCTGAAGATGTAACTTTCGAAAAATTTTGAAAACTTAAAAATAGAAATAAGGCAACAAAAAATGTAAAAGTAACAAAAGGATGGGTTCTGGAAATCTTGAGGAAAATACAATAGAATAATGATGATAGTCAGAGCAGGTACTGGATCATTTACAAATAAAACTAGGCCTCCACAGAGAGCTTTTTAAAATCATTTTCCCAGGTGCCTTAGGCTTTTTCACATCAAGGTCAATTACTTAGTTATCTCATCGCATTTCAAAATCTTTTGCTTAGTCCTATACTAAGGTCGTGGGGTTCCCCATGACCCTCCAGGGGAGAACTTTTTGGGCTCTGGGCAGATACACCTTCAACTGTTTATTGCAGATCTGTTGCTAGAACTTTGCATATTTCCAAATAAATGAATTGAAGCTCTAGTGGTTAGCACGTTTGCCTCTAAGTACTAGGGATTCCTGGTTCGAACCCCAATCTGGGTGGAATTTCTATGTTCTCCCTGTGTCCGCGTGGACAGCTTGGCGCTCTGTCCTGGGTGTATCTGCCCAGCGCCCGAAACGTTCTCCCTTTGATGGGCATGGGGAACCCCCCGCGACCCTAATAGAGGATAAAGCAGAAGATAATGGATGAATGGGACTTGAAGCTCAATTTGTTACAAAAGCAACAAAATTCAACATGTATGTTTAAGTAAGTAGAGATTTCAAAGACTGACCTTATAGAAAATCAGCCAGTAGAGTCCTGTTCCCACGGTGATGACAAAAAAAACATTTGCCAGATCCCCAGCATAAAAGAGGAGAAACTTTAGAAATGTCTGAGAGAGAAAACACATTTATTATATAATTACTGTGTGATTACATCATAATGAATTACTAAATGTGGTTGCAGTAAGGAGCCTGTTCAATGTACCAACAGCATTCACATATTATTAATTAATTAATTTTTTAATCTGATGATCCTGAACACTGTGACAGGGCTGCTGGTACCCAATACAGGGCTATTGCAGGCAAAAGGAGGAAAAGAATTTGGGAATGGTTGCCAGACCATCTGAGGGAAAACTATGAGAGAGAACCAGAGGAAACCCACACAAGTGTTATATTGTGTGTGTGTGTAATCATTCCTATCAAATATCTACTTTGACTATGTAATCACAAAATAATATACGTAAATGTGTGTTGGTTGTACGATGCCTTTATGTGCATGAAATTTGAAAAATGCTTAAATACTTGAAAGAATGAAAAATCCTAATGGTCGAAATCGAAGAGCGGAGGGGGGAAAAAAAATCAACAAACACAAAGGTAAAAAGCTATATTAATGTATATTATATATAAATATATTATAACATATATTCATTTTTTATAGAATGGAAAGATGAACAGACGCTTCTCCAGAAGGTGAGACTGTCAGACAACAGCATGACTCAGCAGTAGAACTGTAGATGAGATTAAAGGGTCACAAATACTATTATTATAATTATTATAATATTATTATAGACTCCAGAATCATTTCTTTAAGGTTTTTTCCTGTAAAAGTAGCGTCTGATGGAAAGTTGGTGAACTCGGAGTTAGATTTGACCTTATTAAACCACACACAAGACACAAGGAGACATACGCAGATGTCCATGTAGGTAGGTGTGAGGTGCGGATGTGAATGTGTGCATGTGTATGACTTGTGTGTACATACATGAGCATCCACAAGAGGAGATGCAATCCTTCTTTTCCAACTTGCAGTTTTTAATAGAGAGTACACTACAGACACTCCACCTAATACACCCAAGGCAATCTTTGCGTGAGCGCGCGCACACACACACACACAGAGTGAGAGAGCACTAATGAGCGTCTGTTTTGACAAATAGATAAATTCAAATATTATTTTTTACAAAGGTAATTTGATTTTTAATACTTACATCAGTTTTAACCCGAGCGTCATTCTGATCCATTTCATATTCCAAAAAAAATGACACCTATACCCACACACACAAAATACATTTTGAATGTTTCAAAGTCCAAAAACAAGCAAATCAAAGTGTTAAGTTGCACCATATCTGTGTGTGTGTGTGTGTGTGTGTGTGTGTGTGTGTGTGTGTGTGTGTGTGTGTGTGTGTGTGTGTGCACAAGTGCTTGTCTATCCGTCTGCTCTGCAACTCAACCCTTTCAAAGGAGGGTCGACCGTTTCATGGTTTCTCAAACTTTGCGCTGTAAGCAGTGCAGTGTTCCCAACTCCTCAGTAAGGACAGTAGCTATTGGCTGTTTTAAGTGGTTTTTAGATCAGAAGCTGTGGAGTAGGTTCTAGAACCTTTGATGTGTCTGTTCAGAAAGGAGGCTTAGAATATCAATTATGGTTAAGCAGGTAGAAAATTCATACAGGTTGATATGAAAAAAATGTCCAATGAATACTGACCTATAAATAAAATTAGAAAAAAAATTAATGCAATTTTTGTTTAAGACTTTTTGAAATTCTATACTTACACTAACAGTCTGTTTAGTGGGATCTGAGATTAGAATATCTGTGTAGGAGATGGTAACCAGTGGAGGGTACACTTGTCCTTTCTGAGTGTTTGGCACCAGCTGAAACCTATAAACATGATCACACATTATTACTAGTACTAATCAAAAAGACAAACATTTGCGAAACCACTAAGCCATCATGTATTTCAATAATAAAAACTGTAATAGTTAAAAAACAGAGCCCAAATGAAAATGTCATAATGCTCCTGTAAAGGTTTAATTAATTTTGCGTAAATAGACCAAAAAATATTAAAAAGACCTTTGTATATTAAAGTTAATATTTAGAAAGAAAGCATTATTGTATATTTTCGAGTACTGTACCTAATCTTGATACTAGATGCCACACGTATGACTCGAGGGGTTGCATTCAGACTCGTCTCTCTCCCACTCAATGTGTCGACAAGCATCAGCCTTCGCGTCAGGTACCAGTTGTTCATGTTAGATGCTGACAAATGCAAACACACATCTAAAGCATTTGATGTACAAATAAATCATTTGCTTTAATACATTAATGGATGGAGTTTATACATCCTAAAAGCTTTGGATGATGAATAGTCATGTTCCTTTGCATTCTATTTTGCTACAAACTTACTTTAAATTGTCACGTTTTACTATCAGTACAGAAACAGTTAGTTTCATCAAATCCTTATTTCGTTACCTTGGTTGACAAACTGGCCATTAAACTGGAGGGCAACATTTAGCACAGGCACGGGTATTAGCCGCCTATCTCCAGATATCTGCTGGACCAGGAATATGTCATAAAACAAAGGCTCCGGAAAATCAGCCAAGAGAGCGGACACTGAGAGAAAACACTGAGAGAAAAAAAAAAATCAGAAACGTATTGGGTGAACTGGGGAAAATTGAAAGGAAATTTGTTAAATGCACTAAATTTAAGATAAATGTAGGTCCATCCATCCATAATCTTCCGCTTTTATCCTATATTAGGGTTGCGGGGGGGGGTTCAACGTTTCGGGCACTGGGCAAATGCACCCAGGACAGGGCGCCAATCTATCGCTGGGCACACACACATGTTTTTGGACTGTGGGAGGAAACCGGAGAACCCGGAGGAAACCCACGCGGACACAGGGAACATGGAAACTCCACCCAGATGGGGATTCAACTGGGAATCCCTAGTGCTGAGAGGTGAACGTGTTAACCACTAAGACACCATGCCGCCTATAAATGTATGTCACTTTTAATATTTACATTGGAATTAGATATAATTATGTTATATATAATTTAATAAAACAACTGCAAATTTGGATTATTAGAAATAATGTGTCAAGAGGAGGGTTTTTTAAAAACATTCTGATTTCCTTAAGGGGATACAGCAGGAAAGTTTTGGGACGACTGATTTAATGTGTATAAATTTACTCTTGTAATACACTCAGTTTTGATAGATACTCACACTTTGTTTATACGTTGTCCCAAATGTGTAAGCAGCCTGAAGTCTAGTCATAGTGTCTGGACAAAGCTAAAAACAGAGAAACTCACAGTAAGATAATACACTGGATGGATATGTATGGATCAGTATTGAATGGCCTATATTAGTGATATACTATTAATGACATAAATGCCAGTGTGCCTTAAAACAGAACTTTGTACAACATAATTAAAATGTGTTTGATAGTTTCACACTTAACTCTATTTGTAACTTGATGACGTTTCATTTGATTATTTTTAAAGCTTACCTGCAGAATTCCATTACCGACACTCTCCCATCGAAGAAATTCTCCTTGTGCTCTGAACACTGCAGCCAGCAACTCTATATTCGTGTTCTGTGAAAACACAAACACAAAGATAAAGTTTTTCTTTCAATTTACTGAAACAAAGGGTGGCTGTGTCATGATCCTGCAGGTGTCCCATGCGGTATCTAAAACAAGTCCAAAAATTGATAATGTTGACTTAAACCTTTTTTTTAAATACCACAAGAGGCACAGGTAAAAAAATAGAGCATCTTTTTTTTTAATAAATAAGTTATTACAATACCAATAGTGCTAATTAATTGTAGCTCTGCAGTTGAAACACTATTCAGAATCCATGTTTGTGCATGTGCTAATAAAATAATTTAACAAGCATGTATTACTACATTTTGATGTTTTATTGAAACTCAAATCTTATTATCTTATTTAATAATTCTGTCATGAAATTTTTTACTTTTGTGCATGCATGGAAATGTGCACAGGAGTTTCCTGTTTTTAATCTGTGTCAAGATTGCAAGAGTGCAAAAGTGCAAACCTCTTGGACCTTTTGACATCTACAAAAATCACAACCCTAGGACGGCAGGAGACTTAAAATAATCAAAATACCATTCATAGACCGAGACATAATTACCGTGTACAAAGAGCATGCATGAAGAAAACATCTCACATTCCAACAATCAAAGAACAGTGCATGTGCACATAAAATGGATACAACCTTGAAGCTTATCTTTAACAAACTAGAAACATTTTGAGCAGTGAGAACTCTGTGTCTGGCTGGTGCTTTTTCATTCTGTATTCTAGGTTTATCTTATTAGTGCTTCCACAGGGAGATTAGTTGGTGTTGCAAAGATAACTTTCTGAGACATGAATATATAGCTTCTCCTAAGTGGATTCTTGTCTTTAGTTAACAATAAACTTTTCACCCACAACAAATTACTAATATACAAATCAATTCTTTATTTAATAGGTATTTTTTTTAGTGCTTAAAGCCTTTGCACATGGATGCATTTACCTTGTTGGCACCTTTAAAACTGTAGGCTACAGGAAGTGGCTCAGTCTGTAGAACTCTTAATGCAAGTCCTGGCTGTTCTCCATAATACAGCCAAGGCAAGTTAGACCTCCTGGAAATAATACCCAAAAAACATGTGGAGATACAATGGGAATCTGATTTACCTGCTGTCCACTAGGTATCGATTTTTTGGAACATTATCTACTTACTGGTGTAACTGAAATCCATACTATTGGTTATCAACCAGAAGGCAGGTTACAGACAACATATTAATTAAATTCATTTAAATTAATTAAATAGATAACTTGTGTGAATGTGTACCAGTAGGGATTGTCCTGAGTGTTGCCCTGAGCAGCTGTGGCTCTGTAGATAGTATTGTAAAGACCACAGGCATCATTGCTGACACTACTTGAGGAGTGCATGTTTAAAACACACATATTCCCCAAAGTTTGACATGCGGTTCGATTGGTAAACAACTGCAAGAGAATAAAGGGTATTTTTGAAACACAGGTAAATTTTTGCTTTTGTAGAGTAATTAATCCATATAATTCAAGCAACTAAGGCTTAAGTCCTTTGCAGTGCAGAGATAGATATTTCGTCACCGTTTTAGTGACCACAACAGGAAATGTCTAAAAAAAAAAAAATGCCAAATGCACTGTAAATTCTGCTCTGATTAAAATTTAATATATGAAAATCTGATTTTCTTTATATCCAAGTTTATCATAAATATGTAAAACAATATCATTTATTGCGAATGGAACATGAAAATGTAATAAAGACCAAATAAAAAGTGTGAGAGCGCAGGTTACAAAACAGTACTTACAAGACATGCAGCTGCAGATGAATACAGGAAGTTTGAAAGCCATGCAGAAGGAACAGCAAGGCCCTTAAACACAATTATTCACATTATTATAACTGAACACTCTTACACACACAGCAGTAAGCATTTAAATTAAACTAAAAATACTTTTTTTTTTTTTTTTACCAGAAATTACTATGATAGAAAGAATCCAATTTTAACTAAGAACACAGGAACACAAGTTCAGGAATTAGGTCAGTTCATGTTGTGAGACACGTCATTTGTAAATCAAGCATAATGCAGATTTCACTATATGATTTCACTGAACGTGTATTTAGGATCGGCTGTCTTTTGTGTTTTAAATGAATGTTTCATCTCTGAAAAGATGCTAAACTAATTTATTTAAGTTTAAATTTGTTGTTAATTATTGTGTTAGCTAACATTTAATTAGGGGCGGCACGGTGTCTTAGTGGTTAGCACGTTCGCCTCTCAGCACTAGGGATTCCTGGTTCAAATCCCCATCTGGGTGGAGTTTCCATGTTTTCCCAGTGTCCGCATGGGTTTCCTCCGGGTTCTCCGGTTTCCTCCCACAGTCCAAAAACATGGATCAAGTCAATTGAGTTCTCCAAATTGCCCCATATAGAGTGTGTATGTGTGCGTGTCTGTGTGAGTGTGTGCCAGCGATAGATTGGCGCCCTGTCCTGGGTGTATCTGCCCAGCGCCCGAAACGATCTCCCCTGGATGGGCATGGGGAACCCCACCACGACCCTAATAGAGGATAAAGCGGAAGATAATGAATGAATGAATGAATGAATACAAAAGGCATTCTTTCTAACTTTTCACATGAAAATAAGATTTAAATTAAGAGTTATAAACATTGCTCATAAACTGTTATAAACTTTTCCATGAATGTTCTTTTACCTTCCTACGACAAACTTTTCTGAGCGCATTACTTGTACTTGCATACTTCCCTAGATCTACAACAGCGTTTTATGTTTTAAGTGACAATCCATATAAACATTGCTCTTAATATGAACTATAATGTTTATGTTAGAATGTTTAACTATGAGAAAAACATAAAAAATATGAAGTACACGTGTGCCTTAATGGAAATCAGTTGCAGACATCGATCTGCTATTTTAAAACATACAGACATGATAATAAAGTGAATGTCTCGAGAGAGAGAGAAAAAAAACTGCTTATGCACATGCATTTAAACTCACACTCACTCTTATTGACTATATATTCAGGTGATAATCAACCAATAAACAGAAAAGGCTTTGAGCACTGTGTCTGGCTGAGATCTTTTGCTTTATATTTAGCATTTATCTTGTTGAGTCATTTTCACAGGGAAACTGGTTAATGTAGCGAAGAAAAACTCGGCAACAGTACTTACCAGTTGAGGAAAACTAATTATGGACACAACCGAAGTGGGAAGGTTGTTGGAGGAGAAACACATTCCTCCAGCCTAGTAAACAAAACCACAATAAACTGATACCATTTTTATAACAAACTTACAACAGACTTTATCTTTGAGAGCTCTGATTCTCTTACCAGGATATTGGAATCACATGAACAGGAGCGAGATGTGTTGATGAAGGAGTATGGACATCTCACACACCTATGCATGCAACACAAATACACATCTAAATACTAAATATAAACACCAAGCCTTTATGCACCTTTATATTATACCTTTTCTTCTTTAATAAAACCATACAGCTGGTTGCATGAATCAATGCAACACCATATTCATTACATACTGCCTGGCCAAAAAAAAGGTCACACACTTATATTTTGTTGGACCACCTTCACATTTAGCTTTGATTACAGCACACATTCTCATCATTTCCACAAGCTGTTCTAAGTTGCATTCATTTTTGCATCAAGAATTTGGAAACTGCACAAAGTCTTCATCAGCACATTACAAATAATTTCAATGGGGTTCAGGTCTAGACTCAGTGGTCTATGTGTGAAAATGGGCTCATGCTCCCTTAACCGCTTGGTCACAATTTAAGAAATATACACCACCACAGGACGTGTCCTTCAACATTTGATTTAAAAAATGGTTTAAAAATGGTAGTTTAAAAAATGAGAAACTATTCACTGCACCCATTAGTGAAGCATAACCAACCATTCAGTAAATACTCAAAGGAAAGCTTTTACCTATTTGTTGAGTAAAATCCACATGGTGACCCTCATTTTGGGCTGGCAGTGAATCTTAAGTTCTAATTTATGGAGCATAAACCTGTTATTGCTAAATGTGTCCTAAACTTATTCTGTAGGATTTTCAGAATATAAAATAAAGTATTTGTTGCTTCCTGTGTACAATGACGCTAATAATGTCAACAAGTACAGGTGGAAGAAAGTGATGAGAACCACCGGTTCTTAGCTTATCAGCATAAATCTTAAAACAACAATAAAACATATCTGAAAATTAATAAAAGGAATAAATCTGACATCCAACGGATTCAATATGCTCATTGAAATGTTTAAGATAAAACAGAAATAATAAAAATGCTTATTAAAGAATTTCATGTTTTAAGATGACTTTTTAGCAACTGGGGCAGTTTAGGAGGAGTCACTGTGTACCCTGCAAGGCCGAGATAACAGCTCCAGGCAGATGACTGACTGAAGAAAAGGCCATGTGACCCTGAAGCAGGGCATAAAAAGGCAGGGAAAAGAAAAAAGGAAAAAATTTATAAAACACACAATTCAACTTGGTAGCACGTTTCATCATACCAATCTGGCTACAGGCAACTGGACCTGGGCTTACATAACTCCACTACTAGCAAAAAAAGACCATTCGACACTGGACTAAAGCCTACACAACTCTGCTATCCAACCAAAGACCAAGGTCTACACTTTACTGAAACTTATATATGAATCAAATGGCATCCAAACCGAGACCTGGGCAGGAAAAAGACTTGCACAATTATCCAGCCAGGTAGGTCAAACCAAGGATTCTTCTTCACACTCCTTTTTTAACTTGGCCTCAAAACCAGTTAGGGTGAGGTTTAAATTTGCTGTAGACGTTGTTTTTGCTCTGTCATTGCCTAAACTCAGTTCAAGTGGATTCTTCTCCTTTTCTTTAAATTTTGAAAGCGAAAGCCAACACAAACTAGGAAGGCACTTTGGGCAGATTTAGCTGGCCTGAGTGGGACTTACTGTTTCAGAGTGCAGGAACAGCTATCATTGTGCTTTCATTGAGGTTGGACACACTGCCCCCCACTACTTGTGCTTCCAAACAAAATCTACGTGCAGATGTATAAAGCTTTACAGGAATAAACTTTAAATATCTTTCCATGCCTGTTATTAAGGACAAAGGAAAATCTGACGATAGTCATGACTGGGATCAGCTGAAGTTTAGTATCAGTATTAACGAATAAAAACCCAAAATGCAAATGTAAACTCAGTTTAAAACCAGTTCAAAAGTATGATTTTCACATACAATTACACTGATTAGTTAAGAGGTCATTTAAATAATGTGGTAGAACATTAAATAAAATTGGTGCTTGGAAAAATAGGAGGTATCACCTGCTGCCTCTACTGTCTGGAAAAGAAAAGGCAGGCTCTGTTCCATTACATGCCTCACATACTGCTTCCTGAAGAAGAGATCCATCCACATTTCTTTCCACTAGCAAACCAAGGAATCACAAGTGTACCGTAAATTAAAAAGTGATATCTCAATTTTTACCATTGATAAATACATACTGTTATTGTTCACATCTGACATTAGATGGTGTTCATTCATTAATGACAAGATACGATAAAATATTTAGAGACCTTCACCAAACTGCTGCCACACACACCATTTTAAAAGCATATAATCCCCTTCATGCAAAAATAGAAAAAAAGGAATGTGTGTATTTAGGTAATACTATATATTATTATGCCTAAAAACTACACTGCCAGCAACTTTGTAAACACATCCACATCGTGAAGCATGATGGCAGCCAGTTTTTCATCATTATGGACAAAGTTGAAAACAATATGGTATTATTCTGTTATGAATTATAACCTATGGCAGAAGTCAACATGCAACCAGTTGGAAGCAAACTAACAAAACAAAACAAAAGATAAAATAGTTGGTATGTATTTTAAAAAGCCAGGTTATAGTTTATAGACCTATTTCATTCCCAATTGAATTCGAAGCTTTATAAATTCTTAACATTTAGCCAGTAATTATGGACACGAACTTTGGAAATAACAACAACAATAATAATAATAATCAATAAACAATAATAATCTAACTTTGTCAGTTTTTTAGCTGTAAAAGCAGACAGAAGAATGTGTTGCAGCCTAAAACTTGTACTATTCATTCATTCATTATCTCCCGCTTTATCCTATATTAGGGTCGTGGTGGGGTTCCCCATGCCCATCCAGGGGAGAACATCTCGGGCGCTGGGCGGATAGACCCAGGACAGGGTGCCAATCCATCGCTAGGCACACACTCACTCACACATACACACTCTATATGGGGCAATTTTGAGAATTCAATTAACTTGATCCATGTTTTTGGACTGTGGGAGGAAATCGGAGAACCCGGAGGAAACCCACGCTGACACGGAGAGAACATGGAAACTCCACCCAGATTGGGATTCGATCCGGGAATCCCGAGTGCTGAAAGGCGAACGTGCTAACCACTAAGCCACAGTGAACTTGTACTATGTGTCAATAGAAAGTGTTCAAAATGTGGCAGTGAAATGTTAAACCTAGTTGCATGTATTTAGTTTTTCAGCTGCCACACTACAAAATATGATGTGGTTTTAGAGGAAGAATACACACAGAATATGTATGTACTGTATGTATATGTGTGTGGTGTATTTTGATCATTAATTGATAAATGCTCTATTAGATTTTCTATTTAGTTCATTTAGATTTAGTCAGTCAGTTAAAGATGTGAAAACATAGAATGATTAACTGAGATTTAAACATTTACCAAGAACACGGCCTGCAGGGCAAAGGCACTTTCCATCAGTACTCAGGTCCTCTGGGCATTTGATACACTCATATCCATCCTGTGTTACCCCCTGCCAAACACAAATAGCATCATATGCGACAGAATGGCAGACGAATATATAATTTCAGTTACAGTTCTGCATTCTGATCTTTCTACATAATGAATTGAGTATTATTTCTCTCATCTTCAAAAGCAGCGGACAAATTATACAACCTAAATTCATAAGGGTTGAAAGCTTATAGATGGCTGTTTGAGTTTCTACATTCTACAGCCTCATTTTTAAAAAGTCGGGTCAGTTTGGTAAATGTCATTCAATCTGTAATATAATAACAAACGTGTTTTTTTCCACACACCAAAGTAGACTTTTACAGCAAATGTTTAAACAGGAGCAAAATAATAATGGAAAAAGGTAAAACATGAAATATTAAAATAGTACATTTTGAACAATAGGACTGCATGACGGCTTAGTGAACTGCATGGGTTTTCTGCAGGGTCTTCAGCTTCCCCCCACAGACCAAAAACATGGATTTAAAGTGAATTGGCTGATCTAAATTGCCCCATATAGTATACAGTGTGTGTATGTCTGTGTCAGAAAAACAACATACCGATTTGGAACCTGTGCACTTTTGGCAGGTAGGAGATGCTAAATTGCTGTTCAGCATCTTGAACCCAATTTGACACTGACATGTTAAACCTATACAACACATAGAAACAAAATGAATTAAAAATGTTTTGGACAAACAGAACAGATGAACAGTTTTTCATACTCCTGTCATCATAAACAGTCTGATTATTACAAAAATGTGCTTAATAATTACATTGTATTTGTTAAATCACTAAACAAGTATTTGTATCCACTGATATGTGGTGGTCCTAAACAACTAAAATATAGAAGACAACGGTGATAGTTTTTGGAGTTCGCATTATTAATTTTAAGGTAACATGATAATATTTGGGGATGCACAGTGTCATAGTGGTTAGCACGATCAGGTTTGAATACCAATCTTGGTGGAGTTTTCACATTCTGGTTGTGTCTGCGAGTTTTTTTTTCTGTTTTTCTCCCACAGTTTAGTTCAGATTGGCTGCTCCAAATTGCCCCATCTAAATTGCCCCTATATTGTGTGTATAGGTGACTGTCTGTGCACCCTGTTCTGGGTATATCTGCCCAGTCCTTCTCAGGATGGGCATGGGGAACCTCCAAGTCCTTATTATAGGATTAAACAGAAGATAATAATAGGAGATAGTATAATATTTGTCATGGTGGTCACTTTAAACAAAACTATTAATTTTATCACTACTTAATTCTTTGTGAATACAAATTTTTGTCGACCTTAAAAGGAAATAACTATTTAGACAGAATCACAGAGTTAAACCAAACAATGTTTACAAAACAAAACACTGTTCTGTGTTCTTTCTCTATGACCACAGTGCCACAATGTTTAAACTTGCGGTAGCATATTATTGTTTAGTGTCTATTTACGTTGATAACACGTCTTTATCGCTGTATGTTCGAACGAGTGAGTTATTAAGTTTGTATAATCTCAAAAATACGAAAACTGTAAACCAAACAGCTAACGAGATTGTTTGAGACCGCATCCCAAACGAGTTCAATCACAACGTTAGTACCACTAACGGTGCTCCGCCCCTTGCTCTATTCCATCCCTCGTAGGGCACTTCAGAAGCGTCTGTGGTGTAATTGAGGATACAGCCCCCTCATGACGCCGCTAAGCTAACGGTTTACCTGATTTACTGCTGACTTGGTTCGGTCCACATTTCACGCAGGTCAAACTCGAAATGTCGAAATAGTTCAGGGCACCGCAGTCAGCCGGCTGTGAAAACGAAATGGAGAACTGTTGGCAGAAAACAACGGTACAAGTTAAAAGTAGAACAAAAAACGAGCAGAAAGGCATCAGGAGCTGAGTTAGCGTCCTCGTCGCCATGGTACAAACAGCCCGCCCCCCGTCAATCGCCCAATTCCCTATCCCTCACCCCTCCCGCCCCTCCGCCAATCCCCGCCCTCCCCCTCCCGCCAATCCCCACCCTCCCCTTCATAAACCGCAGACAGACAGCGCGCGCTCACTTTTACTGAGGCGTTGGGTTTGAATTTTAAAATATATTTCGTATATTGAAAGTAGAACAAATATTCCAAACAAACGAGTACATTTAGTCCGACTAATCCCGACTTTCACTGTTAGTGTGGAAGGTAAGTGAGACAGAAACAACAGAACCGAGAGTTTGGCAGTATTCGGAATACTGCTTCAAATTTGAAGACAAGGAAAAGCGCGGGAATGAAAAAAAACCACGTGTTCCTCCACGTGTTTGGTATTCATTCTTAACAAGTCTTTAGAATGGTGTAAACTTTACACATTGATTTATTTTCTTTTCAGCAGGCACATGGAACCAGCCATGGCAGTGGTGCTGCGTTTGCAGGGTTTGAGTGCTAATGCAGACATTGAAGATATTCGCAGATTCTTTCGAGGCTTACTCATTCCAAGTGGAGGAGTTCACGTCACCGGCGGCTCGACCGGAGAAGCTTTTGTGATATTTGCCACGGAGCAGGATGGGCAGTTAGCGCTGCAGCGATCTGGCCGCCTGCTCCGCGGTGCACCAGTCATGCTTGAACTTAGCAACATGGCTGAGATGACTCACACAATGCAGATGACTCTGAGGAAACGGAAACATTCGGGGGTAAAGAGTGAAACCACACCTCCATCCGTAACACCCACAGAGTTTTTTACCGCTGTTCAAAGTTTAAATGCAACCATCCGGGGATTGCAGGCAAATATCCAAGTGAATGCCGGACAGATTTTAAAAGAGATATTATCGGTTTTACCCGATCCTGAGCAGAAGACAAACAATGAGATTAAAGAGAAACGCACCGCAGATTTGATGGAGAAAAGAATTGGAAAGCCGGCAAAGCTACAAGATGGAAAGAATGAAAGAGAAGGAACCATTTTTCACTCACCCAAACCAGGGTATCTTCGCTTATACGGACTGCCTGACAGCATCACCAAAGAGGAAGTGTGCCTGTTTTTTGAAGGACATTCTGTGGTGAACATTATTCCAAATGCATTTCAAGGTGCGGAACGTTGCTGTCTGGTAGAAATGGCTTGTTCAATGAAGGCAGAAGATGTATTGAAGTACAGCCACAGTCTAAGAGACTTGGGTGTTGATGTCCGATCAGCTCATGCGCGGATGTGGACCGATGCCTTAAAAGAGCAGGACCGCATTCCATCGTTGAAGTTACAGGATAGAATCTCACCTGAAAACACTCCCGTCAAAAGGCCATCACCATCACCGTTACGCTCACCATCAAAGCGCCATCGCTCCAATTCTCCAACCTTTGCAACGGAGTACTGCGTCATGATTAAAAACCTTCCAGTGCACACAACGAAAACCGAAATAATGCAGATGTTCTCGTGCAGAAACATCTCCAGACAAAAGGTATTGCATCTTCTGGACAAATGGGGTCAGCGGACATCTACTGCCTTCATCATATTCACACTGCCGGAAGAGTACACTGTAGCCATGAACATGAATGGAAATTTCATTGGCTCACACAAAATTGAGGTCTCGTCAATTACCAAGGAAAAGATGCAGGACCTGATCTACAAAAGCAAATGTGAACACTTAAAAGCAGCACAGGCTTCCAGCTTATCTACAGAGTCGAGTCAGTTTTGTATCTACGCCCGCAACTTCCCAGCTCACGTGAAAAAAGCTGACGTCAAAGAGTTTTTCAGCACTTATAACATAAGCGAGGATGAGGTCACCTTGCTGTTTGATGAAAATGGAAATGGAATCGGTGAGGCCATCATTCAGTTTGGCAGTAAGGAGACCGTTGGAAAGGCCCACAGCCTTCATGGAAAACCTTTCCAGGGGGAACAGGTTCTGCTGACCTGCATCACACCGGAGCAAATCAAAGACCTTCTAATGCAAACACAGTGATTTAGTCCTTATTCTGTTATCAGCTTGGTTTTGTTGGTCTGAGAGAAGAACAAGGACATTGTTTAAAGTGTAAATAAGTTAATGTAAGATTAAATTGTACAGAATCATTTGTGTTTGTTAATACAATATTTTATAAGTGCCTTCAAAATGGAATGTTAATATCAATTTGTATTGTTTAATATCAAAATAAAATGTTATATGATAATGCTGGTATTAAGTTCTTTTCTGGGATCAATATGGAAGTCAGAGTCAGATGGAGGACTGAAGAGAAGGATGTTGTGAGATTATCTCTATACATTCATCCATTATCTTCCGCTTTATCCTATATATCCCCATGCCCATCAAGAGGAGAACGTTTCGGGCGCTGGGCAGATAAACCCAGGACAGGACGCCAATCCATCGCTGGGCACACACACTATATGGGATAATTTGAAGAACTCAATTGACTTGATCCATGTTTTTGGACTGTGGGAGGAAACCCACGCAGACACGGGGAGGACATGGAAACTCCACCCAGATAGGGATTCGAACCGGGAATCCCTAGTGCTGAGAGGAGAACATGCTAACCACTAAGCCTCCCTATTAATTACTGATTCTGATTTAGAACAATGCCCAGCGATGGATTGGTGCCCTGTCCTGGGTCTATCTGTTCTCCCCTGGATGGGCATGGGGAACCCCACCACGACCCTAATAGGAGGATAAAGCGGGAGATAATGAATGAATGAATGAATTTAGAACAATGTTCCAAGGATAAAGTTGATTCAAATACCAGAAGAAAAATTATTAATATTCAGAAAACAATAATTAAGAAATGTCACAATGTTTAATGTAAAATAAGACTATTTTACATTACTATGAAAACAAGAACTTATTTCAGTAAACTAAGAAGTGATGAGAGGATGACTATGCTGTTCAGTACAGCCTAAGACTTTCAGATTTAAAATGCATATTCAAACCATGTACTGCTGTAAATAAGAATGATAAGTATCTCAGAATAAACACCAGGAATAAATCCCCAGGAGACCTGTTGAATTCTCCAGTTAATATCTGGAGAACACCGCTCTCCCATGAATCAACGGAAGCTAAAATCATATGATCAAGATGAGAAAAAAATGGCGGGGAGCGGATTATTTACAAGCACCAATAAAACCACAAATAAAACATTAAAACCCATCCATCCATTATCTTCTGCTTTACCCTCTATTAGGGTCGTGGGGGGGTTCCCCAATGCCCATCCAGGGGAGAACGTTTCAGGCGCTGGGCAGATACAGCCAGGACAGGACGCCAATCTATTGCTGGGCACACACTCACTCACACACACACTGTATATGAGACAATTTGGAAAACTCAATTGACTTGATCCATGTTTTTGGACTGTGGGAGGAAACCCACGCGGACATGGGGAGAACAAGGAAACTCCACCCAGATGGGGATTCGAACCGGGAATCCCTAGCGCTGAGAGGTGAACGTGCTAGCCATTAAGCCACCGTGCCGCCCCAACATTAAAACCAATGGTTATATTCAACAATAAAAACTGTTGTGATTTGAAATGAGGAGCAGAACTTTGTTGGTGGTGTTACCTCAAATTTAAGTTCTGGCCAATCAACAGACAATTTTAATTGTATCATAAAATAAACAAAAACTTATCTATTTTTTTTTTTTTTTAACTTTTTATTGAAATGACTAGAATACTTCCAAAACCATGTACAATTTATATAAGAAAGAAATCCATCATTGGAGTCCAAACTAGATGAACAGCATATTAAACAGCTTAAACAAACTTAAAGGATGTGCTGGTTGTAAGGGTCATTAGAACATTTGTCAAATGAAAAAGTGTTTCACAGTGGGGGGGGGGGGTGTACTGGCACGCAGAAAGGGCGTGAGTGAACACTTGGTGTCTGTTTAGTTGAAGAATCTTGAACCACCTGAGGACGGAAAGCAAGAAATAAACACGATGTCCGAATTGGAAGATCGTGTTGGTTTCATTTATTTAAAGCAGGATTAAAGACAAATGAGTGTCACTTTGCACCTGACATATTGGAGAACCGGTCGCTGGAGAACCGGTCACTGGAGAACCGGTCGCTAGAGAACCGGTCGCTGGAGAACCGGTCGCTGGAGAACCGGTCGCTGGAGAACCGGTCGCTGGAGCTCAGTGGCATGTGTGAGGAGAAGTTCCCAAGGGAGCTTGACTGATTTGAATTCAGACCACTTGACCCCTTAAATTATTTTAAACACATTTGTAGAACAGACAGTAAATGGAGGAATGTTGCTGTACTGCAGATTTTATTTGCATGCATCAGACATTTTCATGTAAAACAAAAAATATATATATATATATATATATATATATATATATATAAATATATCTCAGGTTTGGTGATCTGAGGATCACGTCGCTGCTGTTTGCAGACGATATGGTCCTGTTAACTTCAGCACTTACTGGATCGGTTTGCAGCCGAGTGTGAAGCGGCTGGGATGAGAATCAGAACCTCCAAATCTGAGGCCATGGTTCTCAGTCGGAAAAGGGTGGAGAGTCCTCTCTGGGTCAGGGATCAGGTCTTGCCTCAAGTGGAGGAGTTTAAGTATCTCGGGATCTTGTTCACGAGTGATGGTAAGATGGAGCGTGAGATTGACAGACTGATCAGCGCGGGGTCCGCAGTGATGCGGACCCTATACTGGTCTGTTGTGGTAAAGAAGGAGCTGAGTCACAAGGCAAGGCTCTCGATTTACCAGTCGATCTACGTTCCGACCTTCACCTATGGTCATGAGCTTTGGGTAATGACCGAAAGAACAAGATCGCGAATACAAGCGGCCGAAATGGGTTTTCTCCGCAGGGTGGCTGGGCTCTCCCTTAGAGATAGGGTGAGAAGCTCGGTCATCCGGGAGAGACTCGGAGTGGAGCCGCTACTCCTCCGCATCGAGAGGAGCCAGTTGAGGTGGTTCGGGCATCTGGTAGGATGCCTCCTGGGCGCCTTCATAGGGAGGGAGGTGTTCCAGGCAAGTCCAGCTGGAAGGAGACCCCGGGGAAGACCCAGGACACGCTGGAGGGAGTATATCTCTCATCTGGTCTGGGAACGCCTCGGGGTTCCCCCAGTCAAACTGGTGGAGGTGGCCGGGGCGAGGGAGGTCTGGGTTTCCCTACTTCGGTTGCTGCCCCGGACAAGCGGAAGATAATGGATGTATGGATGGATATATATATATATCTCCATTATCTTCTGCTTTATCCTCTATTAGGGTCGCGGGGGGGTTCCCCCATGCCCATCCAGGGAAGAACGTTTCGGGTGCTAGGCAGATACACCCAAAACAGGGCGCCAATCTATCACCTGGCACACACTTTTTCACACAGACACACTATATGGGGCAACTTTAAGAATTCAATTGACTTGATCCTTGTTTTTGGACTGTGGGAGAAAACTGGAGAACCCGGAGGAAGCTCACGCCGACATGGGGAGAACATGATAACTCCAGACAGACTGTGATTTGAACTGGGAATCCCTAGCGTGGAGAGGCAAATATGCTAACCACTAAGCCACCATGCCGCCCTAAAATATATATTTATATATATATATATTTTGTCAAATTTTTGTTAGAAATGACCGGAGAGCCTTCACGCTTCTGATTGAAACTTTATGCAGGCGAGTGAAACTAAAGCTAAATGAAATGCATGCAGTTTGTTACCGAGGAAATGCTCCTGAGACGATATTCCATCAGTACGTCGGTCAGCTTCTGCGTGATCTTCAGCACGACCGGGGGGGGGGGGGGGGGGGGGGGGGGGGGGGGGGGGGGGGGGGGGGGGGGGGGGGGGGGGGGGGGGGGGGGGGGGGGGGGGGGGGGGGGGGGGGGGGGGGGGGGGGGGGGGGGGGGGGGGGGGGTTTGCGTTTCGGGCCCTGGGCAGATACACTTAGGACAGGGCGCCAATCGATCGCTGGGCACACACTCACAGACACGCACACAAACACACTCTACATGGGGCAATTTGGAGAACTCAATTGACATGATCCATGTTTTTGGACTGTGGGAGGAAACCGGAGAACCCGGAGGAAACCCATGCGGACACGGGGAGAACATGGACACTCCACCCAGATTGGGATTTGAACCTGGAATCTCTAGTGCTGAGAGGTGAACGTGCTAAACCACTAAGCCACCGTGCCACCTCCCTTCTTATTTAATTGAATAAATAATTGGCATATTGTTTGGCTATCAAAATATTCTGGTTTTCTTAACCTCTTCTGAACCACAACAAAGAAAGATTTGAGCAAAATTGGAACTGAAAACCTATGTGTGACAGTAGACCAGCAGAGCCATTGGTGATGGACTTTAATCAAAAGTAATCTGATTAGTGATCGACCGATAGATTGGGCCGATTTTGGGAATTTTTAGATATATGAGTGCACAAGGCCGATATTTAAACAATGTCTACAGGAAATGCTGTGGGCAGCGCCGTCATTCTGGCTCAATGACTGAATACAGTCTAACTTTTGCTTAGAGTGGCCCCTAGTGGTCTTCCGGCAGAACGTCAGGCAATGCTCAAGGCAATGGATCGTTGGTGTTTTAAAACTGCGCTACGCCTCATGAGAGAAAACGGTTTCTCTTTCAACTCTCAGTATTTGTTACTGGCTGTTCTTTGTAATGTATAAAGTGTTTACTGTCTGCATAATTAGAGCGATTATGTTATTTAGAGAGAAAATGCCAATAGTTTTATTTGGAACTGTAACCTTAGCAACCACTTGAACAGCTAAACCGGCCAACTAATACTAATCAGCGCTAGCTAACGCTAAAATAATGTTCTGGGATACTATTTGTAATATATTCAGTGTTTACTGTTTGTATAATTAGGGATATTTTGTTAAATTGGCTATTAAACGCGGGCGGCACGGTGGCTTAGTGTTTAGGGATTCCCGGTTCAAATCCCAATCTGGGTGGAGTTTCCATGTTCTCCCCGTGTCTGCGTGGGTTTCCTCCGGGTTCTCCGGTTTCCTCCCACAGTCCAAAACCATGAATCAAGTCAATTGAATTTTCCAAATTGCCTCATATAGAGTGTGTCTGTGTGAGTGAGTGTGTGCCCAGCGATGGATTGGCGCCCTGTCCTGGGTGTATCTGTCCAGCGCCCAAGACGTTCTCCCCTGGATGGGCATGGGGAACCTCCCCCCCCTCCCCACGACCCTAATAGAGGATAAAGCGAGAGATAATGAATGAATGAATGGCTAGCTAATGCTATACATCACTAGCACTAACTGACCCTAACTTAAAGGCAGTGTTGTGCCAGTTCAGTTTAATTCTGAACATTGTTCATGTTCAGTTCATACATGCTCAAACTAAACATTTCATGTTAAAAGTTCACTATTTTAATTCTGAACTAGTTCAAGTTCAGTTCATTAAATTTTTTTCTTGAGATATTCAAATAAGTACTTTTTTTTCACACTACAAACTACAATATGTGTTTGTTAATATTTTATTTATTTATCTATATTAGCTAAATTTGCTCATTAGTTCAAAAAGTTCATTTAATGTTGTTCTGTGTGCATTGTGCAATATTCATCAATAAATGTTCGTTCTAAAAAGATGCTGCTATCTGCTTATGTTTAGGTACGTACACTGAAACTTTCATTAATAATGTGTCATTTATAGTTGTATGTTTTTAATAATGCTCTCTGTATTACAAAAAGTAGAGTAGACAGTGATGAACTGATTACTTTTGTGTCTTCTTTATTATTATTTTTATTATTATTATTGTTATTATTATTGTACTTTATTAGTTGCAATAAAAACTAGTAATATCGGCTTTATATATCGGCCATTGGCCACTTCTGTCGTCTAAATATCGGCATTGGCCATTAAAAAACACATATCGGTCGATCACTAAATCTGATGTGGCTCCATCTGATGATGACTATATTATTTAAATATGTATTTACAGAGTAAGACACTAAACTGTTCAGTAGTGAGCATATTGTGGTCAATAAACGCCTGCCCGTTTCCCGGTGTCATCCAATCAGACCATTTCACGATGATAAAACAGAATGCAGAAAAAAAATCCAGTGAACCAGCAAAATGAAGTGCAAACAAAACCCGAGGCAGTAAGCCATTCACCAGTTTAAACTTAATAAGAATTGGTTTATAAAAGCAGCTTAACAAAAGGGACACCAACCAGGCAACTGAGAAGTGTTGTAAGCGTGCTCCCGCTCTCCGACTCCCTCTGTCCCATCATGTAATCTCTGCTTTTGTTCATTGGAGAATCAACAGAATAGGCTCCTCCCACATCCTCATTCTGTGACTCCATTCTGAATCTATCCGAATCCAAGCGCATGGATCTGCTGTTGGGAAGTCGCTGCATACTGTCTGGACCTGTCATCAAAGAGACATTAATAAAAAGATTACGAAGCTGCTTCAGGTCCTTTATGTAATGTAGGTTGAACACTCACGTCACAATAATTTAAGACTTCAAATTATAGTAAATAACTCATTTCATTCATTATCTTCCGCTTTATCCTATATTAGGGTCGCGGGGGGGTTCCCCATGCCCATCTAGGGGAGAACGTTTTGAGCGCTGAGCAGATACGCCCAGGACAGGGCACCAATCTATCGCTGGGCACACACTCACTCACACAGACACACTCTATATGGGGCAATTTGGAGAACTCAATTGACTTGATCCATGTTTTTGGACTGTGGGAGGAAACCAGAGAACCCGGAGGAAACCCACGCGGACACGGGGAGAACCTGAAAACTCCATCCAGATTGGGATTCGAACCGGGAATCTCTAGTGCTGAGAGGCGAACATGCTAACCACTAAGCCACTGTGCCGCCTCGTAAATAACTAATAAACTAAATAATTACCAAAGTCGTTCTGCATCCCGCTACGCATTTCTGGAAAATCAGCCATTAGGCCACTTCTGGGAATAAAGTCTCCTGAAAACAGGGGTTCTGGAAAACCAGAACCAAAAGCTCCTCCTGAGAAAAAATAAGAACATATATTATTAAATATTTTCAGATTGTCTAATTCAACTTCCCAAAGCTTATATAAACTGATTCAGCAAATGACCTCTTGACATTGGACCCACAGAAGGACCGACATTGGGATGAGCAGTCTCTGCAACACAAAGAATATAAGAGACGAACAATATCACTCTAAATATCAATAAGTTAAAAAAAATGTTTAATTGTTCTGTGTAGTAACAATCAATTAAAATGTTATAAACAAAAACGGGCATTAGACTGGCATCTCCTAAAAGGCAAGAACTAGGAGATTCATATCAAACTGTCCAAAGGACTCGGTATGAAGCAAAAGATTCAAGTGGAAACAGATTTATTATGTACAGTGCACAATGTTTAGTATGTTCGAATTTATGTGTTCACACATCAAAACACAAAAAGGAAAGTAAATTAATGCTTTAAAAATACACAAACTAGATACAAACATCGAAAGAGACATTTAAATTTACTGTAATCTCAGTACAGGACACCGTTGTAGAGCAGTTCAGTTCAAAAATATAAGATTTTATGGCAGGACTTACGCATTTCCTGAAAAACTGGGACATCAGCAGGTTCTCTAAAGACAACCTGAAGAAAATAAGCAAACACAACACAGAGAAAAGCCAAGATCAGTACACACTCCAATGGATTAACAAACGAACAAATCAACGAGGGGTCTCGTCTTGTCCTAATGATGCATCCATCCATCCATTATCTTCTGCTGTATCCTATATTAGGGTCGCGGGGGGTTCCCCATGCCCACCCAGGGGAGAACGTTTCGGGCGCAGGGAAGATACACCCAGGACAGGGACACAGTGACACAGACACGCACACATACACACTACTATATGGGGCAATTTGGAGAATTCAATTGACTTGATCCATGTTTTTCGACTGTGGGAAGAAACCGGAGAACCCGGAGGAAACCAACGTGGACATGGGGAGAACATGGAAACTCCACCCAGATGGGGATTCGAACCGGGAATCCCTAGTGCTGAGAAGAGAACGTGCTAACCACTAAGCCACCATGCTGCGCTCCTAATGATGCATCATACATTAATTGTATGATTGATGGCTGTGGTGGAGTTGGCCAGACACTATAAAAGTGAAATTTTTAAAATCAAGCAATCAAATTCTAAATAGGAAGACAAAACACGGGTTGCATACCGCACACCATGTGTGCATTTAACAGTTCAGTTGTGTTCCTCACCTTGACTTGGCCTCTGCCCTCACTTTGCTCCAACTCAGCAGCAGCGATCCGGATTGCCCTTTTGACTGATTGGTCTTTTGCCATTTCGTGTTCTTCATAGGGCACTTTATCCGGGACAACACGCTTCTGTTAATCAGTTTAAGAATGTGTCAGCTATATAACCAAAAGTTTATTGGTTTAAGTTCAATTTTAAGCCTCGAAGATGCCTTTAAACCCAAACTTCTGGGTTCTGAAAAAAAAAAAGACGACCTACATCTCTTAATGACAATAATAATAATCATAATCTACCCATTTATCCATTTATATCTGCATTTAAAAAAAAATATTAATGAACATTATTAAAGGCTTGGGTTTCTACATTTAAAAGCATGTGACAAATCAACAATACATACTGTATGTACCTTGTATAAACATCTGTAAGGTTATGAGAGACCAACATAACACACACAATAAACAGAACTAAACCAGTGCAGGACCCACCAGGTATCTGAAACAATGCTTCCATCCAGTAATGTGAGCAGCCATGTCGTTTTGCAGTCTCTGGACTTTGCACAGTTTACACTGATAGTGAGGCTGTACAGACTTAGAGGGGCTGCGATACTCCCACACAAACTGAAGACCTACAAACACATGTAAAAACACTATGAAGCTTAACACTTGTAAAATACATCACATTTTCTACTACAACTCCTTAATTGATCTCTGCCTTAATGACAAAATGCACCGAATTTGAATGAGTTCCCTCACAACCATTAATACCCCACCCCTTTGATCCTTTGTTTTTTTTTACTAATTTATTAAGGTCCCACAAGTCTGTTGGTTTGTCTGCTGGGGTGTTAAAATCATTCTGCTTAGTGGTGAGCCCGTTCGCCTCTCTGCACTGGGAATCCACAGTCCAATAACATGAATTTGCTGCTCTAATTTGTCCTATGAATGAATTGTGTGTGTGTGTGTGTCTGTGCGTGTGTGTGTGTGTGTGAACCCAGCGATGGATTTGGCATCAAAACATTCTCCACTGGATGTACATCAGTAACCCCCATGACCCTAGTCCCTAATATAGGATTGAAAGATAATTCGAAAGATAATGAAAATGAGATAACTTCAGCTAATGGTTTAAAAGGTTAATTTTTAATTAATGGACAACTAAATAAAAACACGGTTTTGAGCCAAATGTTTTTTTTTTTTTTCTGGTTTGATACTAGCGAGATAATTGTTATATTAGTACGTACATACTTTACCTACATTACATTTACGTTGTTAGATTAATTCAACTTACCAATGACTGGGTCAGTCAGAGGTTTCAGCCGCTTGGTCAAGGAGGGCATGGTTTGAAGAGCTCCATTCTTGAGGTACACTAATGGGAACGGCACAAATTACAAAGAAGCCACTCTCCACCGAATCTTCCTAAACTTTCTTCAATGCAATGGTTCTCCACTTAATCCATCTGAGATAACGTTCTCGATCCAGGGAGGCAGTTTAGCAGTGGATTCAATCAACAAATCTTACAGTTGAAAAATGTAGATTGGGTCCTCCAAGTGTCATGATTTGGAGAAGGTGATTGAAGACCACAGCCATAAGATCGAGAAATAAATGACGTATTGGAACAAATGATCCCAATCATCCTAGCAGTGCACAGAAGTGCAGTGAATCCAAAAATGGCAAAACCATAAAGGGAAAACCTCTGACCAAGTCTGCACTGGAGTGCTGAACAACATGTAAAAACTTAATCTTGCTAAATTCTATGAGGAGAAACACAGCACTTCTAAATCATGCTCTGTGCTTCTCCAAACAGTGAAGCGTCCATAGAAGTATGGACTTAAGGTCGAGCTTCTTGACTGTGCAGCACGCTTCTAACGCTACAGGCTGAGAGACTCACAAAGTCACAGAGTCTGGAGACGGTCATTGTGCATTTATGGGGTTCTGATTTCCATCAAGCCTCTTGAGAAATAAAAGACACCCATAGGCCTGAAGGTAGCGGAACATTTATAAAAAATAAAAAAAAACGTGGCTAAAATGGCCTAATATAAAACCCCCAAGTGGTTGCAAGCAGTACTATTCTTTAATACAGAACCTATGGGCCAAACTTTCAATTGCAAAACAGCAATTATTATCATATTTAATCTTTAACATCTTAAGAATTAATAAGTATAAACAGAAGGTAGTATGCCTCTGTCCCAAATTGTTTTCTGAGCGTGCTTAACGCATCAGCTTCTACTTGTTTCTATTAAACAAATGGGTTTGCCACTGAAAACTGCATTTTTTTTTCTTTTTGAAATGGGTCTGTAAAATCAGCTGGGATACAAGGGTCCACAGTTTACCTAAAAATAGCCACCATGAAAGGCTATAAAGGGCTCAAAAAGAGACCAAAATCAGATACCCCTCAAAAAATGAACCTGCTGCATTAATAATTAGTCAAGCAGCTAAAAATAACATCATGCAGCCCTGAAGTCAGTCCTACAGGACAACATATTAAGGTTTCAATGTTGTTCACGCCAGATTCCAGTGATACAATATAAATGTGTATGTGTAATAAAGCTAAAGCTCTGAAGACCTCAGACTTGGCACAGTGGCAACACATTACCATGGCCAGAGAGTGCTGAAGATCTACAGAACAGTAATGGGTTCTGGGCAGAACTTACCTATGTCCACACCGGCCATCTGCTGCTTTTTCTGTCATAGATGACAAGTAAATCCATTAGAAAGAGAGAGATAAAGAGGAGTTAGAAAATCAAATTATCATTTGAGGTGGGGGATAATACCCCAGCACTCCTGTTCTTCATCCTCCTCTTCAATCCTCTCTATAGTTTTGGGAAGAGACAGACATTGAGTAGGAATGTAAAGGCTCGAGCCAGTCTAAAGGCTCGTAAAATCGATTCCCACCTAGTCAAAGACCTGCACTAAAAGAACAGGAACCTGACTCTTCCTTTTAGGAACAACGTAGGATCGAGTGTAGTAGACATGAGAAAATGTGTCCACAGATAGTTCATTAAAACCGGCAGCAAGCTGCTCAAAAACATAGAGGACTTTTCAAGAGCATGGGTTTCAAAGTGTACCCAGCCGAGGTTACTTCACCACCACATGATGCTGTGGAGGATCAACCTGACCAGCTGAGATGACCCTAACCTTAAAGCTTAAATGTCCTGAAAGCAACTTCTCTTAGTCAGGCAGTGTATATTGGGAGGGTGCCATTATTCTACAATATGTGGCCAAATATTGTTATATCTCTGACCATTAAAGTTCAAAATATAAAGTGCACCCTGCCCCCAGCGAAATCAACCTCCAGCCTGCTGTGAAGGCTTTTCCACAGGATTTACGCGTGCCTCTCAGAAGTGTGTCCACTCAATCAGAGAACACTTTTTGTGAGGCCAGGCAGAGGTTGAAGGTGAAGTATTCCATTCTGAAGCATCTTAAAAGTTGTTCAGTAGGAATGAAGTAAGGACTAAAAAGTTCACACAGATTCCTCCGTGTTCAACTCGTCAAGCGATGTTGTTTTGGCCCTCACTCGGAAAAACAAAAAGTCTCTTTTCCAGACTGGAGCAATGGATTCAGGAAAAAAAAAAGATTCCAGGTTTACTGTTATGCAAATAGTGTAATTATTACAGATATTATTTGGCTGGTGCATTATTCCTGTCCCAGCAAAATTACTGATGTGTTTAAATATAAGTACAGCTGCACTGCTGCACTAAAACCCTCTCACTGCATCAGTGTCAGTGAAAGGACAATGGAGCAAGAGGGTTCTTTTGACTGGTACTCTATGTCCTTAGAGACATTCTTATTGTAATGTTTGAAGTGAGTGAGCGAGTGAGGGAGCAAGCCAGGGAGGAAGGGAGCGAGGGAAGGAGGGAGGGAGGGACTGAGGAAGGGATTGAGGGAGGGAGGGATTGAGAGAGGGATTGAGAGAGAGGGGGAGAGAGGGATTGAGAGAGGGAGGGA